>VWZS01010060.1:600847-619161 GCA_013397075.1 Rhabdornis inornatus | reverse complement strand
TTATTTGGGGGGGAAATGAGCTGCTTGGCTTTGCATGGCACGGTTCAAGCTGCGGTCCATCAGGTGGGGAATGCTGCCCTGTGCCTCCTACCTGGAAGGTCACCTCCTATCAGGAGATAATTTCTGCTCTTTCCACGCTCTGATGACAACACAAAATATTGTTTGGGAGAGAAAGGGCTAAAATGGAGCCCTGCACATGCAGGATGGCCCCATGTGGTCACCATCTCTCCTACTCCTGGCATTTATAACTCCGTGCATTTTTATGCCTTTCATTTTAGCCCGGCCATTCTCTTGTGCCATTTCTTTTCCCCCCCATTTTCCACTCAGTATCATTTTGCTCCGAGAAAGCCTTTAATATTCCAGTTGTTAAGCAGAAACTGGGCACAATAAAGTGTTACTTTATTCTATTGTGTGGCTGCGTGGTGTGGCACATTGGGCGTAGCTGCTGGACGTATCCATGTTATGGGATAAAAGCAGAGGCGGAGGCAAGTTGAATGGGAATAATGCTGAACTATATTAAGATTACTTTGCATTCACTTCAGGAAGCCTCTCCCCAGATTTTATTTTTCTGCACTGGCAGAAATGGGATTTTTGTGACTCCATTTCGGAATAAACTGCATTCTATTTAACTTAATTTCAATCCCTATCCTGGGGCAGCTGCCTGGAAGGAAACAGCTCTTGAGCTCTCCAGGAAACAAGAGGGGACAAGGCAGGGCCTGACTGGAAGGGATCTGGAGCATTTTCTTTAAACTGGTTTAAGATCTCCCAGTGGAAATTCCTTTAGAAGCATTAGGATTATTTAGAAAAGGGAGAAAAGTATCTTGCATGGTGCTTAAAGGAAAATTGTAGGAAAAGACAGATGGTTTCTGGAAAGAAACCTGGAATTTTTTCAGACTCATCTGTGAAAAAATATTAACAGTGCAAATAAATCTTTTATGTTTGCTCGTCAAGTTAAAATTGAAGGGACTCATTATCCTGCTCTGACCTTCCCTGTGGATAATCTTAGGAATGAGAGGTTTGCTCACTCTGACCCTTCCAGGGAGGCTGAACTGCTTTTCTCCTGGGACAAAGGAGCTCTCCACAAGGATCATCCCGAGGAAGATCTCCCAGGGAAACCAGGGGGGTGCAGCTCACCCAGCTGGTTTTCTCTCCCTAGACTCCTTGCACAGCTCCATGTACTGCTCATTCTGACAGGCATTTTTTGGGATTAGAGGAACAACAACTGCTTGGGAACAGCCACATCTTTGTTCTTTACAACAGCTTTGCAGAGGAAATGTGGGCTCATGGCTCCAGCTCATCCCAGTCTGCTCTTACCCCTTCCTGTTCACCTTCCTCCCATCCACGTCCAACCCCAGCTCTGCATTCCCTGGTTGTTTTCTCTCCCAGATTTCCTCATTGGCTTCTTCCTCCAGTCTTACTCTGCGTTTTTCCATCCTTGCCTCAACTTATTGTTTCCTCCTCAGTGTAAATACAAGATTGGCCAAGGATACTTTGGTTTTGGCCATGAGTCTCTCCATTCTCCCCATGGATTTTATTGCCTCTCCCAGCTGAGCTGGCTCCTTCCATCTTCCTGATTCATTCTCCTGACCCTGCATCGCTCCCTGCCAAATTCAGGGATATTCAAGTGACATAGATCCAAAAACCCCAAAGAAGCCAATTCTGTGACCTTGGCTGGCCCCACACCCTGCTCCTAACATGGTGACAGCTGAACCATTTGGAATAATCTTCATCCTGTGCTATCCACAGGTTTAGGATTCCTTAGGGACAATGGCTGGCACACGGAAAGGCCAAGATGGGGCTGGTACGGCCTCAGGTCTTGTTCTGCTGCCCTTGGCAGCCAGGTTTAAAACACAGTCATGTCTTGAGCTGCCTGAACTTGGCAGGTGCCTCTGTTTTGTGATGGGAAGGATCCTGGCTTGGCAAAGGGGATGGAAGCACGTGGGACACCCCTGGAGGGTTTCATGCCCTGGTTATGGCTGGAGAAGTTATAAACATAGCATGGAGAAGTTATAAACATAGCATGGAGAAGTTATAAACAGCTCTGGGGATCCAGAAGTGCCATCCCTAAGAGCAGCTCCGTCCTGGCTGGCTCCTTTCTTGTAGCATGGACCCCAATCCCATAGGTTTTCCCCCAGTGCCCAACAAAATGTCCCAAAGCTGACCCACATCCCAAAGCCCTTATCTGGAGGCGGGAGCAGCAACTTCCCTGAGGCACAGGAGGTCCCAAAAACATGAGAGCTCTGGTGGTGAACCCTCCTCTTGGAATGTTGAGTAAGAGGAGAACTCTGCCAGCCTTCCTGAGAAATCCTGATTGACACCTCCCACACAGGTGCTGCTCCCTAATTCCAAATCCTTCCATCACCCCGGTTTCTGGTGCCTCCCATGGCTGCACACCCCTCACATGGGAGCAGTGAGGTGCCCCATGAGCAGAGACATTTGTGATGCCTGGAAGGCTTTTGGGAAGGAGATGGGAGTCTCATTCCAGTAGCTGGGATTGATCCTGGGAGGTAACTGGCTCTCTCTCCCTGTGGATTATATAAAACTCATTTTTCAGAGCTCTGAGTCACTGCACCAGGACCTGGATCAGCCAAGGAGGCCTTTCCCTGCCTAAATTAGGCATCTGCAGGAGGTGTTTTAACTTTGGCCCTTCCTTTCCTTCTCTTAGTGCTTTCCCACCATTGGTTTTGAAGGATCTGTGCTGCCTTCTGCTCTCCTTGAATAATTCCCCTGCCTTTTCCCTGACAACATGAAATTTCTCCCCCTTTTCTCTGTTTATTTGCCCAGATCCAACACAGTGCCTCAATGACAAAGCAAGAGACAGGATGGACACAGGAGATCAAAGCAATATCCTCACTGATTCTAAAAATCTTCTGGAAGCCATGGAAAGGGAGAAAAGCAATCCTTTTTCCAGAGCTGACTGCTGCTTTCTTGTCACAGAGCCAACTCATGGCTCCAATTTCATTCACTTTAATTTTCCTGTATGGATAATGATAAGATTACTCCAGAGAGGTGACTCAGCTTCCTTGGGGATTTTTTTTCCCCAGTCTTCCTCAATCTTACTCCTCACTTGGTGTCCCTGCTCCAGGCCCTCCTCCAGGCTGTGACCCTGGGTTGCAGGAGACACCCTTTCCATGCTGGATTTTTGAGTGATGCCTCTGAGTGCTTCTGAGTTCTGTAATCTGCCCTACAGGGAAATAAATCTCTTTTCCATGATCTCCATGCACCAGGAAGAGGGAATGCTCCAGCATTCCAAGGTACCTTAGAACCACAGTACCAAGGAAGGCATTCATGTCCTGGAGAGAGCTCCCAGAAAAGACAGAAAATCCCATTTCCCACCCAAATTTCTCTCCTTAGTAAATATTTGTTGGATGTGCTGAGAATGTTTTAGGCTCACTGCTCCTTCAAAGTCAAAGTCAAAGTCAAAGTCAAAGTCAAAGTCAAAGTCAAAGTCAAAGTCAAAGTCAAAGTCAAAGTCAAAGTTGACTTGTGCTGATCCAATTCCCAGAAGATTCATGTGGGAATAAAATGGAAAATCAACAAAGCCAGGTTGGAGCAACCTAGGACAGTGGAAGGTGTCACTGCCCATGGCATGAGGTTTGGCCAAGGTGATTTTTTAAGTTTCCTTCCTACCAACCCAGTCTGTGATTCAACGGAGATCAACAGGAGCAGGGATATGGAAGGGGAAAGGAATAAACACAAGTCTATGGGATAAATAAGACCAAAAATAAGGAAAAAAAAAGCTTATTTCCTTTCATCCTCACTTCAAAATGCCAGCAAGGAGCCACACCCACTAATGAGGGAGAAAAACCTGTTTACAAAACACTGGGGCAAAGGACCAAGATGTCCTGTGTGAAGCACAAGACTCAATTTGATCATCACCACATCCCCAGTGACCTCACCAACCTCCAAAACCCAGGGAATGTCTGCCTGGACACAGGGCTTGGACAACTCTGGAGTTCACCACCTGATGACGTCAATCCAGGAGCAGATCAGGAGGGCCCGAAAAAAGTGCCAGACAATCACATGGATCAGGAAATCATCCAGTGTTGGAATGATTCATGTTAGAAACAGACAAAAATACCCTGCTGATGGCTACATGCAGGGAATTGCCAGTTAAGTTATGCCATAATTGCCAGAAAAAGCAGGGTTTGACAATATTTTCTTTCTGCTGTCCAGGACTAATCTTGTTTTAGAAGAAGCTCTGTGGACTTGGCAGCTCGAGCTCTTACAAGATGCATCTTGAAATGAAGGTCTCTATCCCAGACTGTCAAAAACAAATTTTAAGGAATTCAGAGGAGAGGACCAACACAGAGGAATAAATGCAAAAGGACTGATTTAAGAGGAGAGATTTAAAAAATGACACTTTGAGGGATGGCTCTTTCCAGAGCAGAGCTGCAATTCCAGGGTGCCAATTTGTGGGCTTGGAAATGGAGGCTGCATTTCGAGAAACTGTTGGGCGTGGAGAAAAGCAGCTCCTCTAAAGAACCCCTGGATAGCAGCAAAACTTCATTAAATCAAAATTGTACAAGGTACTTGAGGATTACAAGCAGGAAAAAGAGCAAGCAGAGGGATTAACTAGAGGAAAGCTGATAAAGAAATGAAGACAGACGTGAAAATTTGAGGAAAATCTTCTGTTTAACGAACCGTTAGCTAATTTAATTTAGTGTAAAACACACTGATTTTGAGGTAAACCAGCTTAGGCCAGCTCAGAGGCTGAGCCTGGTGCTGTTGAATAATTAAAGCCAATGAACAGTACAAACCCTGGAATATCACGTGCTGTCTGTGCAAAGGGACCAGGAAAATTCATTCCTAGGACAATCTCCCCGTGCCTCCGGGCTCTGCTTTCATCAGAGCAGCGGCTCTGGAAGGAAGGAAAGGAAGAAATTCAGAGGAGGAGAGAGCAGATCCAGACTCCCCATCACTCACACGACCGGAAGAGCAAGAAATGCGTGGCTGAAAGGGCTTTTCCCCAAGGTGCCAGCCCGTTCCGAGGGCTTGGAAAACTCCCACATGGACATTCCACACCCTGGGGTTGATTTCACGTCCACCCGCGAGCCATGGGGTATAAAACCTGCCCTCCAAAACAGCTCCCAGTCCTGCTGGGAGGATCTGCTGGAGATGAGGGCTCCTCTCGTCACCTTGCTGGCTGCTGTCCTCTGTGTGGAACAAGGTGAGCTGCTCCTACTTGAAACAAGGATTAGGGTGACAATTTTCCACGTGGGAAAAGTTTAGAGGGCTGTCACCAACTTTGCAGTGCTGTGATGGTGTCACCAGTGTCGTTTTGCACTCCAATCAATGATTTTATGCAGAAATAAGAATATGATTAATTTAATTATTCTTTCCAGTGCTAGAGCTCTGGTGGTGCCAGGTTAAATCCACACTGTAGTCTTTGGGATCTTCCAAAAAGAGGCAAGCTGGAAGTGGTAGAAAGCATAACAAAATGGGGGTTTTTTCTTAATAAATTCAGGTTTTGGGTATTTTAGAGACTTTTCTGTCCTGCTGCTTCCTCCCTTGTAGTGGTTTGCCACGTGCCTTCCTAGAAAATGCAACGCTGGGAAATTCTGTAGATTAAATCAGCAGCAGAGGCGAAAGAACTTTTCATGTTAAAGGCATCTTGCTCCCAAAGGGAAGGCTGAGTGCTGTCCTCCTTCTGGGAGTGAGGCACACGTGTTGCTCCATCACTCCTGGCATGTAGGAATGATGACCAGAGTGCCAAAATTTCCCCCACACCTGATGGTTTCCCAGAAACCATGATACGAATCTGGTTGAGAAAGAAGGATCTAATTAATCAATTATCACTGATGTATCAACCCCCTACTCCTACATCCTTTGGAATGGTTCTCCTGGAAGAGCAGGACCTTCGGCCAGTTTTGGGTGTGGGAAAATGACTATTCAATTCTTTAAAAAAAAAAAAAAATGACTTAGTGCCCACAATTCCTGATTGAAGCAACATAACACGGACAGAAGAGGAGAATTTTTCAAAGGCAACGTTCTCAGTGTGACCCAGGGTGAACTGGAAAGCTCACAGAGATCCAGGATCACAGGTTCATGGTGGGATTCCTTACTGGTGACATTTGATATTGGCAGCAGATTTCCAATGGATTTAAGGACAGGCTTTTGCACAGCACCTTTCAGCCTAGATCCAGAATAAGAGATTGCAGTTTTCTGGCCTAAAGGAAAATGTGGAAACTGGCATTTGATCCTTCTCAGGTATCCTGGGTCTCATCCAAGACCCTAATGACCAAATTTTGGTCAAGACTCTTGATCTCTCAGTTGAGCAAAGAGGGTCTTTTTCCTTTTCCATCCATAAACTCACTGTTATAGGTATTTTGTGTCCAGAAAAAATCATAAAAGGTCTTGATCCTTTTCATAGAATCACATTAAGGGTGGAAAAGACCTCTAAGATCGTCAAGTCCTTGTTGCAATGTTGGACAAGACCAGGCAGATATTTGCTTAAGGTGTCCCTGAAGTTTCCAACAAGGAAGGTTCCACAGCCTGGAATTGCTCAGAGACTCACACTCCTTTAGGAATTTAGTTTTAATATCTCTTAGCATCTGTTTTTTGTACTGTTCTCCCGTATTTTCACCACGGGACACATAAAATATTTTACTACTTTCTTCTTTGCTGCTTCTTTTTTCTTGCATGAAGAAGACTTTCCTCAGCATATTCTCATTTTCAACAAACAAACTAAACCCTTCCAACCTTTTTTGACAAGGCCCATCTCCAAGATCCTCTGACCTTTTCCCCTCCCTCTGCTCTGGTCCCTCTCCAAATGCTCTGCATAGTTCTGGAAGTGCCACGGAGAGATTTGGGCACTGGGGCTGCAGCTGAGGCCTTGCCAGGCTGGAAAGGCCACTTTGTGTATCTTGCACATGACATTTCTGCCCGTGTCCCCTTGGGTGACGCCTGTTTCCGTGGCTGGAATGTGACACTGTTGGCTCCTGCTGCTGCCACTGTGGTTCTGAATCGTAACTGAACCAGTTTTTTGTCACCCTACATTTAAGTGTCTTTAGTTTTATCTATCGTAATTTATTTCTCTTTATTTAATTGCATCCACTCTTTCAGTCTTTTGTTGCATCCATCTGTCAAAATCACTTAAAATCACAGAATCATGGAATGGTTTGGGTTGGAAGGGAGATTCAAGATAATTTCATTCCAACTCCCTGCCACGGGCAGGGACACCTTCCACTATCCCAGGTTGCTCCAAGCCCCATCCCACCTGGCCTTGGACACTTCCAGGGATCCAGGGGCAGCTACAGCTTCTCTGGGAATTCTATTCCAGGGCCTCCCCACACTCACAGGGAAGAATTCCTTCCATTGCTCCAGTTGGTTTGACCAATAATCCTTGGGAATTACCCTCTGAGGGTGTTCTCATTCCTGGCTTTGCACCTATTCCCTGGAATTTTCAGCAGCTCGTGTTTCCTGGGCTTCCTCGACAACAACATCCTTCAAGGTTGTGCCAAATATTCCTTAAAACCTCCTTGAATCTTCCCCTACTCTGCACATGAAAATTCAACTTCTTGTAGACATGAATGAAGCAAAAAAAGCTGCAGAGGCTCAACAGCTGATGACTTTTCCTTCCTTTCTATCATAAACTTCTCATTTCATGGTGTGACCTCCGCTGTCCTTCCACTTTCTCACTGCCAACTTCTTATCGGGCAAAAGCGCGCCCACAGGGACGTGTCCTTTAGTTGCTTTTGCCCTTTCCAAAGTGGCAGACTTGCCCCAGACTTAGCAGGAACTCAGTCAGCACTTGGCTTTGTTTCCCTCCAAAAATTAGCTTTGTTTTTAAAGGAACTCAATCAGAAAACCCCTCACTTCGCCCTGGGTGATTTCATGAGCTCTGATCTCAACCACCACTATTCAATCTGCCCAGCTGGGGAGTGCTGTGTACATATTTTGGGGTGTTTTATCATCCAGACTCTGTTTTTTGCTTTTCTTTCTGTTTTCCTACTTTCCAGTGGTCTGGAAAGTAGTACCACATTCTGGTTTTGAGGGCAGGCACAGATATTCTTGGCAGGAAACACAACTCATTGCTGTGTGATCTTCCTGCCAGTCATCTGCCACTGTTGCAGATGTAGGAATTATCCCACCAAATCTGCCTTTAGCACTTAAACCAAGCTTTTGGTTAAGATTTTCCACTCGTTCCTGATTTTATGCTAGAAACAGGAGTTTGACAGAGCATGTGAGGGCTCTCACCAGAGTTCCTAGAACTGAGGTTAGGCCAGTTCAGTGATGTTCAAGCACAAAAAAAGAGATGTGACAGCAGTCTCTGAGCCAGACGAAAGAGAAGTAGGACACTGGGCACTGTCCACCTCCTCGAATTGCTACAGGCATCTTTAAATTCTCCCTGCCAAGCCCTGCCCAGGAGAAACCCTGAGCAGTAATTGGCAATTCCCGTGGCCGAGCTGCTATGGCTCAGCAATAATCTTCATAAAAGCCCCCAAATCCTTGAATTCCACTCACATCTCCTGCTCCCAGGGATTGCAAACAGATCGATAACACTTCGCAGCCTGAGCCAGAGGAGACAGAGAGGGATTTAGCGCTGCTGCCATGGGTCAGGAGATAAAGAAAGTCACTGGTCATTCCCACAAAAACATTCCTCAGGCTGTAACGAGGGAAATGGAGATCTCTGCGCTGGAGCTTTTGTGGTTTTTAAACCGTGCAATGTGCTTTTTCACATTTTTTTTCCCTTCCTAGTTTATCCATTCATGTGCTACACCTGCCAAGAACAGGAGTCCAACAAGGACTGTTTGACCATTTCCATGTGTGCTGAGGAGGACAAACACTGCATGACCATCCGGAAGGACGTTGGAACAAGTAGGTTTGGGAACAACACCTTGCTTGTTTTGTAGGAGAGCAGTCCCAGGAATGGGATTTCATCCCAGCATGGGAACAGCAAGCCTTGATGACCAACTTTTAGGAGACACTGACCTTGTGGCAGTGTCCAGACAGAATTGATATTCCTGCTGGAAATTGGGGAAATGATGAGGACACACAGAGCAGCACCAGGGAGTGGATTGACACCTGGAGCTGTGTGTTTCTCCCTCCCAGAACTGTTTTCAGAAGTGTTTTGGCCAAACCTCACCATGGCTGACTCCCTGTGCCAAGCACAATCCTTCAGGTCTGTCCTGGGGGCTCCTCAAAGACCTCCATGTGCTCTTATCCCAAATCTCAGGTCATGCAGAACATTCCCCCTGTGTTTATGCTGTAGGAAAAACCATCCTGGTGGGAACAACCCAGCCTGAGCATCACTTCAGGCAGCTGGAACTGAAAGCCACAGGTGCTCATTCCACGTTAGGATTGACAAAAAACAAACAACATGGAGCCCAGAGAAGTCCTGGTTGGACTTGATGATCTTAAAGGCCTTTTCCAACCTTAACAGTTCTAGGATTTTATGATACTGTGGCTGCCCCATCCCTGGAAGTGTCCAAGGCTGGATGGGCCTCTGAGTAACCTGGTCTGGTGGGAGGTGTCCCTGCCCATGGATGATTTTTAAAGACCCTTCCAACCCAAACCATTCCGTGATTCTATGACTAATTCCACGAAATTTGCCTTGAGGATTAGTGTTTGGCCTTCCTTTACTCACCAAGACAGATTTAGCCACAAAAATACTTAAACAATGACTTTTCACCCTCTTTTATCTCTTCCCCCCCCACACTTTTCCTTCCTGCACTAGAGCCCAACAAGCCTAAATACGTCATCTCCAAGATGTGCTCTCCAACGTGTCCAGCAACAGACCAGCAACAAATCCAAAGTTCCCAAAACATTTCCTGCTGTGAGAAACCCTTGTGCAACGTGAATGGAGTCAGCAGCAGGCAAAGCAGCCATGGAATGATGTCCCTGGGTGTCCTGGCCAGCATCACTTACATCTTTGCATATGGATTGTGATGGGTTTGGAAGAGCTCCCCGTGATGGCTGAAATAAAAGTGTTTTTCCAGGATAATTTCCACTCTCAAAGATTCGTGTTCTGTGGTTGAGCTTCCCCTGGGATTTTTGAGAGAGCCTGGGTAAGTCAGGTGCTGAACTCCCATCGATTTCCTGAGCCTACTTGAATCCGAAGTGTCCCCAGACATCCAACTCACCTAAGAAAACATACAGAGAATGGCCTTTTTGACATGTTCAACCTTCAAATCATTATTGCTCCGAGGAGATCCTTGAAGGCGTAGTTTTGTCTCTTACTTTCAAAGCTCTGTGAGGAATAACATCCCACCCTGCCTGGAACACATGAAATGGCTCCACAGTCGTGGCAGCACAGGGCAGATCTGTGAACTTGTTCACAGCGAGTCTGGGTTTCAAACATTTGTTTATAAACAAGCAGGTGGATGTAAAGCTGATTTGTGGCAGTGTTGTGGACATTTCTCCAGCCTCAGTGGGGAGCAATTTCTGGCTCCTCAGGCTCCTTCCTCACATACCCATTTTGAAATGAGCTTCTCTCATCAGAGAAAAGGGGGAAAGGCACAGAGGGAAATATGTGGCTGAGAGAGGAAAGGCAGTGGGAGGATGGGAGGGAGAAGGGAAGGAATGGGGACAGCCTGGTGGGCTGGGAGTTGCTCTCACACTGCCCCCTCATGGACCTCATCCAGCTGGAAAAGACATCCCCATATCTATTCCCTTCTTTTATTTCCAGGGCCAAAACAACTCCACACAGCTGTGGCCAATCCCTGGCATTCAGAGATTGTGAGAGGCTTTCCACAGACCCACGTTCCTGGCAGAGAAACCATGGATTGTGTTGAGCTTTGTTTGGTTTTGCCCTCCATGCTCTCTGCTCCCTCCTCTCCCCTGCGGGAGCTGCAGCTGAGGGGAGACAGAAAAGCTCTGTAGGAGGCTTGGGGGTGTCACAGAGAAGAAGAAGGGCAGCCAGCCAGGGACTCACACAAACAGCTCAGAGCTTCTTGGGTCACAGCCCCGGCTGCTAGCTCCCATTCCTGGAAAACACATCAGAAAAAAAAAAAAAGAGAAAAGGAAA
The DNA here is from genome assembly GCA_013397075.1 of Rhabdornis inornatus. Lineage (NCBI taxonomy): Eukaryota > Metazoa > Chordata > Aves > Passeriformes > Rhabdornithidae > Rhabdornis > Rhabdornis inornatus. Next base: position 608,192 of record VWZS01010060.1, on the reverse strand, counting down.
AGCTGGCAGCATCCCTAGCTCAGCTGTGTCCTGGGAGAAACCAGAGCTGTTCCAAACAATTGAAGGGTGTTGTTCTTTTTTTTTTTTTCCGGTTGTGTTTGATGGTTAAACAAGATCTTTGCTTTTTCTGAAGCACTGCCCTGGAACTCTGCTGGGTTTTGGTTGCACATGTGGAAGGATGTGGATTTTTGAGGCCTGGATCTCAGAGCCACTGGTTTTCCAGGAGGATGAAAGATTCCACATCAACTCAATGTTTTGTGCTGTGAGCTCTGGATCTGGTGATTGGTTTTAAATATTTTGTTTAATGGATAGAGGGGAAATGAAGGAAATGAAAGAGGTGACACCACAATGGTAGGCAGAGACAAGAGGACACTGCCACCCCACTGAGCAGATTGGTGAGCTGTGCCTGGAGATGACAGATGTCAAAAGAACAAATTTACAGCAGAACCTGCTGCTAATTTTCTCTCACCAAAGATAACCTCAAAAGTGAAGGAAAACTAGGATGGAGAAGGGGAAGAACAAGTTTTTAAATCAAAATAAGGAAGAGATGTCCAGCTCTTCAGGGCAGGCACTGGTAGGGCTGTGGTGGCTGTGCTGCATCCCAATTCCAGGAGCAAATCCTCCAGGAGCAAGTCCTCCATACCCTGCACAGTTTTTCCCTGCAGGACCTCAGGTGCTTTCAAAAAACTCCAAGGAAGTTGGGCTCCAGGCCAAACCTGTTACTGTTTTACCACCTTTCATATTGGCAGGAGAAAGAGGAAGTAGAAGGAGCAATTTATATCTCATCCAGTTTTGCTGGACATGAGAAAGCAAAAAACTTGGTGGGAAACATCTGGAGAGGAAGGAATGAGTGGAGGGTTGAGATAAGTCCAGGGAGGGTGTGGGGAACCAGGCTGGACACAGTGCAGGAGGCAGGACACAAACCTTATCCAGATCTTTTGCAGACCCTTATTCCCAGCTCTTCCCCCACTTTTCACTCTTAAGTGCTGCCAGAAGGTCAAATGAGAGTGGCTTCCTGGAATTGTCTACAAATTTAGGGGAACCTTTTATTTTCCTGAAATTTCTGGATGCCAAAGCAGCCGAATTGGCCAGGACTATTCCAACTGATTCTTTGGAGGTGAAAGGATTGTGTTTACCAGGATTTACTTGTCTTGTCCACCCACCTAGTTCCTGGACTGAAAGCTCCAGATTGTAGGAGCTGAAGGCCATGGAAAAGTAAACCTGGAGGAGGGAATTCTGGATGGACTTCATCAGTGCTGATCCTCTGAGTGGAAAATCGCTGGAACTCTTCCAAATAAAGAAGGAAGAGGGACAATTTAAAACTCTCCTTCTTGACTGGAGGTGAGGAATGGGCTGATTATGAGGTTACAGCTCGTTTTCCACACTGGTTCCTCCCTTCCCTGGGCTGGGGAAGGTGCAGGTAGAAGATCAAGGCTTCTGTGGGTCAGCTTTAGGCAAAGCCTAAATCTCCTTTTTTCCCCATGGATTGAGTCAGTCCCATTTCCCTTTTCCAGTGTGAAGTTTGGATGCTGGCGTTCTCCAGGCTGAGCTGTCTGGGAGAAGAATTCCAGGTGATTCTCGGAGGTTCAGTGTAGGATTTGTTTTCCCATCCCACAACTTGGAGCTGCACTTGCAGAGACAGGAGTTGTGTTTGTGCTTCCACATGTGGAGTAAGAGGGAAAACAGGTGTGGAGACACAACCACATCAAACACAAGAGCAAGAACCACTTTGCTGCCACAGATATTAATGAGATGAACTAATTAACACATCAAAAGTGAATAAAATTAGTGTTTTCGACATAAATATGCAAATCAGTGAGGGCTGTCAGCCAAAGTGGTGTCCAGGAAAATCGGGAAAAGAAATTCACCACAGCTACCAAACCCAGCCCGTTTCTCCTGCTCCTGTTTCTATGCAACAGGGAAACCTGGATGTTTTGGGAGACTGGGTATCAACAAATCACACACTCATTTAGGTTGGAAAAGACCTCCAAGATCACTGAGTCCAACCTGTGACCAATCCCCACCTTGTCAACCAGACCAGAGCACTGGGTGCCACATCCAAAGCCTTTCCATGAAGAAACGTGGAAATAATCCATTATCATAAAGGGCACTGGGTACTCTCTAGGGACACACAGAGCAGCCAACTCAGAATGGGAAAAAAGCTTTAAAATAAATCATCAAACAACAATGTAGAGGCTATCAAGGAGGCAGGGATGATGGGCAAGAATTTTGTGAGAGGTGGGTGATATCCCTCCCTGTGACATGATAACAAAATCTGTGAGGGTAAAAGTGGTACCTGTCACCAGCTCAGCCTCAATAAAGCTTTTGGCACATTGTCATGTGATGGGCTCAGCAGCAGAACCAAGAAAACTCAGTTGGGCTGAAATCATGAGCAAATCACAGCCAACAATTTGCTGTCAGGCTGGAACGATCCATTAAAAGGCTCCTCTTGGCTCTGGGATGATGCAAAGTTTTAATTGCTGGTTTGGATGAGGCATTAGGCAATAAATTCACTGAGCTCAAGGGTGATGAGCTGAGAGAATCTGCAAACAGGAGAATTCTGGGTGATTCCAGTTAATTTAAGTGGTAGGATGAAAAAGAGGGTGTAATTCTGGAAGGACAAGCACAAAGCTCTCCAGTTAACGTGGCACAAATATGGGATGAGGGAATCTCCCTCGCAGCGATCTGGCTGGAAAAGAAGATGTGCTGGATCACAAGTTTAACACGTGTCAAACTTTGGGAAAAAATGTGAAACAAAGCCCTATTGGAATTCTGAACTCCATGGAAAAAATCTTACACATTGCACTGGGAGGTGTAAACTGGTGTGTGATGGGATGAGAAGATTCCAGATCCTCCAAATGGAAGGCTCAGGCTGTTTGTTCTTCCCACTTTTTGTGTTGGGGTTCACATAGCAGCAAAGAAGATTTTAGACAGGATCAGAAGGAATTCCTGGCATCTAAAGTAGGGTGAAGAGCTGGAAAACTGCCTCCAGAAGCAGGAGCTTCAGTACCATAATTAGGATTCATCAAAGCATGGAAAAATTCTGGTCTCAGATCTCCTTCATGCCTCCACTGGGGCTGGAGAATTAACTCATTCCTGGTCATTCTCATTCCTGCTTCTCTCTGTCACCTTTCTGTCATTCCCATGTGGAGCTGGTTCCCTCCACCAAGGCAGGATTGGGGTGTTCAGGGCTGGCTTTGATTTATCACAGAATCATGGAATGTTTTGGGTTGGAAGGGACCTAAAAGATCTCGTTCCAGCCACTCTGGCTACGAGCAGGGACTCCCTCCAGGAGATCAGGCTGCTCCAAGACAAAGATGGAACAGCAAAAGTAATCCAAACCTCTTCCAGTGATGTGGAAAGAACTTCCATGCAGGAACTTTCACTCCAAAGGATGTTCAGCTCCAGGGGTGCTGGGATTTCAGTCAACATTAAAGCAGTGCTGAGGCAGAATGTGGAGAGAGCTCTGCACAGGAATGATGGTTTTCCCATTTTCCAGCTGATTCCTTACCCAGGCAAGCTCTTAAATTCCACACAAAGAATTGGGGGTGCCAGGGGCACAATTTTCCTTGGTCCAGGAGAGGCAGGAACAGGCCCTGGCTCTCTGCCCAGTGCTCACAACAGCTCACCTGGGACCTGCCTGCAGCTCCAAGATGCAGAATTAGATGTTAATCAGCAATTAGCTAACGAGCAGACCCCGCTCCTGGGAAAGAGAAACTCCCTTCTGCAGTCAGGGGAAACTGGAGGAATAAAACTCCCTGCGAGATCTTTGGGGAGAAGAGAGCAATTAGATATTATATCAAAATCTTGGAGAAAGTGGATTTTGCCTTTCACTTCCTTATGGATTTCATTGGATTACAAGCACCAATGTGGGTGTGCCCAGACCATCTGGCCCGTGTCACTTCTGTGCCACCAGCAGCTAAAAGATGAACGCCCTGCAATTCTCCTCGTGCCTTTAAGGCTGAGCACAAGGTAAAAGTAAAAGGTAAAGCAAAATAATCTCAATTTCGGACTTTTTTTTTTTTACAGCTTTTGGAGAGAGGATTCTGTCTTTGATCACTTTCTCTTTCGTTTTCCCCCTTTTACATGAAATTCCTGAATAGTCCAGCGCTTTTGTTTACTTTGGGTGTTTCATGGCACTCACCCTGCTCTTAACCCTCTGGAGTTTTCTATCCAAGGTCAACTTGTTCTTTCTCTACTTTTGAATAAACACAGGCACGGTGCTCCACGACAATCAGCAAATGCCTTTCCTTTTACCCTTTGCTCTGCTGGTTTTTCTGCTTCTTCCACACTCTGGAACATTCCCATTCCTGTATTTTTTACACCAAGTTTAACATTTCCACTACAAACCTCCATAAGTCTACCACCCTGCCTACAGCTTCAGCATATTTTTGTGCTGCCTCCTTGGAGCCTGGTGAATTCCATGTCCATAGAAAAGTGCATTTTTTGGTGGAAGGAATAAGGGAAAGGACTGAAAAGCCTCTTCCCTCTCCAAAAGAACCCAGAGATGAGGCCCCTGTTGCGGGAGAGGAGGTGCCCAGGAAATTTTGCAGGTGGTCCAGAACCTCTGATGGCACAGAAAAGGCCAGGACTGGGGGAAAAAAGCTATAAAATAAGTCCAGAGTTCACTCAGGAGATGGAATTAAGACAGGGACAGACACTATATAGTTAGGGATTAGTGTTGGAGAAGAGAATCATGAAATATTCTGAGGCGGAAGAGCAAAAGGATCAGCAATTACAACCCTAAAAATCACAAGCTGAGGCCAGAAATAGATAGAGACAAAACACAGGACATGGCTGGAGACACTTACAGGGACTAAAGGGTTAGGCTTGAGTTTAAAGGGGGGTCCTGGACCCATGAGCACAGTCTGAGGAGGGCCCTGATGAGACTGCTCAGGGAAATTAAAGTTTTTGCCTGAGAAACAAGCTCTTCTTAAAGAGTCACAGTTGTTTTCCTGTCAAAAGCCTAAAACAGCATGGCTGAGGGTGAGTCACACAGACTTTGGAAGGAGGAAGTGTGAGAATTCCAACACCAGGCAGCAATCCACTTTCACCTTCAGCTCGGGGAGAGAAGGGAAAAGGAAACGTGGGTGTCTGCCAGAAGTGAAAGTTCATCAACCTGACAGCCAGATACTGACTGCAGGTTGTGGCTGGAGAGGGCAGGTGAAGGTTTTATTCCTTTATCTATAAAAAGTATAATAAATGGCATGGCCCAAAGAGCTGGTTGCTCTGTTTTGGCCTTTATTTCAGGGATTTTCAGGGATCTCAGTAGCTACCTGTGAGAAATCCCAGCTGTTTCCCCACAGGATGCAGCAGAGGTGGTAGAGGACAGTGTTTGGCACCCTAGGCAGCAAAGAATAACCTGCAGCTGGGTTTGCTCATGGAAAATCTACGTCCAGAGCATCCTCGGATGCTCCAAATATTATCCTGAGGGTCTTCTGAACAACTTTGATCCAGAGAGATCAGGAGGGACTTCAGGAGGAGGAACATCCAGGGTGGGATGATGAGGAAGGGCTGGGATATGGACTCGGGCCTCTCATTCAGCCAGGTGAGCAGGAATTCCAGGGATGGTGATTCCCAGCTCCAGCATTCCATGGAGTGTCAGAGCACCTTCGTGCCCAGACTATGTTGCAGCAAAGTGCTCTGGACAAAAGAGAATTTTGGGGATGAGAGGACAGCAAGGATGGAGATCCTGGGTTCCTGCTCTCTCGTGTCCTCCCAGTCCTCTGCCAAACTGATTCTCCACATTTTGGCAGGTGAGATAGGACTCTCCCACAGAGCAGTTCCAACTCTGGAAGAAATCTGAACAATTCCCAGAGAATGATGCAATTACTGGAAAAAAAAAAAAAAGGACTCTGTCCCCTTCCTGTGTCACTGGAGGAAAGTGGTTTGAGCAGTTCTGCTCCACTAACAGGGGAAACGTCTCATTTGCAAATTCCTCGGAGGTTTTGGTGCTTCATGTGCACAGCCAGGCCCAGGAAGTCTCACACAAACCCTGAAACAGAAGCGTGGTGGGAAAGGAACCTCTCTGTGTCCCACCTGGCTCCACAGAAGCTGAGCAAGCTTTTACCGACCCTGAATTTCAAGCTTTAACTCGTCAAGTGCCTGTTCAACATTAAACCCTCGTAAGCCTAGTTAGTCTAGGCTTAATTTCTGCACTATCTCTGCTGCCCTGACCCATATCAAGGGACCTGTCACACTCATCACTTCCTGATTTTAACTGCACCCATTCCTCCCCAGCGTGCCACAAACATGAAATATTCACCCTAGCACCAGTTTGCCCTCTGATCCAGCCACTTCCTCATCTCCTTCTCCCTCGAGTGTGTTTTTGTAGCTGTCTCCACCCTTTCCCAGTACAGGCCACATTCCTGGTGCTGGACTCTCTCCCTGCTGCCACTCTTGCTTCACCCTTCTTTCTGTGAAGAAATATTTTTTGGCCTTGCACTCACAATATGAGGCCAGTGGTTCAATGAAGTCCTCCAGCGACCTCCAAACTTGCAAGAAGAGGTTGGAGCACTCAGGGCAGTGTTTTGTGGGCTGGGCTAGAACAGAAATCTGTGCCAGCAGAGTTGCTGTCTTGAGCTCTGCAATCTGTCCCACACAACAGCCTTGGGGAGGAGGAGGTGGGAGATGAGCTTAGGCTATAGAATATAAAATATAGAATATATAGAATATAAAATATCCTGATCTGGAAGGGACCCAAAAGGATCATCGAGCTCTCAGAAGGGCTTCCTTCCTTCCTTACCTGGTGTAATTCCCACCACAGAAAACTGGTCCCTGGTGGCTCTGGTCACCTCTTCCTCTTGCAGCATCCTGTCATTAGCGCTGCTCCCGCCCAGCCATTCCAGCAGTATCGGGATAACTCCGGATCCCGTGCTGGGTTGTGACCTCTGTGACACTTAGGTCCTCCCTCTTCCTTCTTATCAGCTGCCAGGCTGTCTCCAGGAAAACAATGGGGCCAATAATATTAAATTTAAGTGTGGGAGAAATCCAGGAAGCTGTAGATACTTGTACTCTTCTCCTGGGGAGGAAGAGAGTGTATCATAAAATCCCAAATCTGGGTTGGAAAAGATCATCCACTTCCAGCACCCAGCTATGAGCAGGGACAACTTCCACTATCCCTGGTTGCTCCTGTTATAAATAAATATTATGGTATTGGCTTTTTGCAAATATTATATGTGTGATGCTGAAATGGTTTTTAAGGTATAGTTTTTTAGTTTTTCTTTAGGAGTGACATAGCCTGAAAAAGTGTCTTTGTAGTAAGTTAACTACCTGCTTGGTTGGATAACACCCAGTGAAAATTGGTGTTACATATATATATATATATATATATATATATATATAT
>VWZS01010060.1:378655-600773 GCA_013397075.1 Rhabdornis inornatus | reverse complement strand
GCTACCAGCACCGACTACCCGCAGAAATTGAACACAGCCCAAATTAAGACTGATAAAAAAATAAATTAAAACCACAGCCAAGACACATGCATGCTCTGAAAAGGCAGACTTGAAGACTGACCATGTAAAACAATATCTGGAATATGAAAAATAGTTTATAGAAAAGTTTGAAAATGTATGATAGGTCTATGAATATGCAACAGGCTGATGAATTTAAGGGGTGTCTCCAAAACAGCAGGCCGGCCATTATAACCTTTTGCTTTATTGTTTGTCTCTTACTGTCTTTTATTAAACTTCTTAAAATCTACTAGGAAAGTGAACCCCGTTTTTCAAACTCCAAACCCCATCCAACCTGGCCTTGGACACTTCGAGGGATGGGGCAAGCCACAGCTTCTCTGGGCAACCTGCGCCAGGGTCTCACCACCTTCACAGGGAAGAATTCCTTCCCAATATGCAACCAAAATCTACTTCCTTGGCTTGTATGAAACAGAGGTTTTGTAAATGTGTCTGAATTTTATTTTCTCAAGTTACCACAAAGCTAAAACTTCCCTTTTTTTTTAGTATTTGGTTTGTCCCAGCAGCCCAGGACAGTTCCAGTGGAAGATATGAGACCACAGAAACTGCTCAGATGTCAGTTCCTGCTAGAATACCTGGCAGTGACAAACAGAACTGAGCCACAGGAAAAAAAAGGGAAGCAGAGGTTTGCAGGCATGGGTTTACTTCCCAAGAAGAGTGCTCTGAATGCCTCCGACAAGACAGGAGCCGGAATTTCTCCTGACAGATGCATTTGCCAAGAAATGCTGACTCTGCAGAATGAAGCCCATCTGTGGCACAGTTCGTCAAGCCTGCTTGTTTCCTGCTGGCTCACCAGCCTTATCCTCCATTCCCAGGCTTTCCTGACAGCCAGTTTTGCAGGGACCCTCCCCCACTGCCCCTCCTGCAGCTCGCTTCCTAGAAGATTTAGTTATTTCCATGGGACCTACTGAATTTGGGACACTCTTGATGTTGATTGGGGGACTTATTTACAGTCTGAAGACTCATCCTGCCAAGCAACCCAGGCTGTCCCACGCCATCCCAGCTGATGGGCTCTTCAAGCTTCCCAGTCCTGTATGTCTAATCCAATTTAGGCTCTGGTTAACAGATGGGGGAGTTGGTTTTATAAGTGCTTGGATCTTGGGTGGGGGCGGTGCGTGCAGAGGGGTCGGACCTGAAGAGGGGGATGCAGGGACAGGTTCTGTATTCGGGTGAGTCTCACACCACGCAGGGAGCCCTGGATACAGAGAATGTGTGTGTACAGGGGGGTTTGGAACGTGTGGAGGAGGATGTGTGTGTGCTCAGGGGATCTGTGAGACGAGATGCACGGAGGAGGGGAGGGAGGCAGGAAATCAGCTGGTCCTGTGTGTAGAGGGAGTCAGAGAATCACGAAATGCCAGAATAACCTGAGTTGGAAGGACTGGACTTGGATGAGTGGGGTCCAGTATAGAAGCAGCCCCCTACTCCCCTCTCTTCCTTCAGGAAAACAGACGGGACCCGAAAAGGGGCTGGAAAAAAAACCTCTTGGGGCACCGCTAGGGGAAAGCTGGCTTTGCTCCCCCTCGACTAGGCCGACACGCTCTCCCCCCACGCCCCTTTCCCGGCCCCGGTTCGCTCTAGCGGGGAAACGAAACCAGGCGTGGCCGGGGAGGTGGAGGGGGGCGGCGGCGCGGGGGCCGGGCCCGGCCCGCGGGGCGGAGCCTCCGCCCTTTCCCCACCCCCGGCGCCCGGCCCTGCCGCCAGAGCTGAGCTCCTCCAGCCGCCCTGCGCATCTTTCCGGCCGCATCGTCGCACCATGAAGGCGCTCCTGCTCGCTGTGCTGGCCGCGGTGCTGTGCGTGGAGAGAGGTAAGGCAAGGGGATACCCTGGCCAGCATCGCTTCTCTCGCCAGCCCTGCGTTAGAGAGCAAATTGGGGGTTGGGGGAGTGATGCGTGTGGCTGTGGAAGTTGGAGGTTTGGAGCCGCGTTATGGGTCGGAGCGGGATGCGGGGGTGTCTTTCCAAAACCTGCCTCGCAGCAGTTCCTCCTGAGCCAGGAACTTCGGGGCTTCCCCGCCTGTATAATAGGTGAGCATCTCCTGTGCGGGTGGGTATCCTGGAGCTTTTCCTAGTTTGCAGCTCGAACAAAGAGCAGGGCCGGCTCCGTTCCCCTATTTTTCGGCGCAGCCAGCCGGGATAACGGTGCTGGCTGGGATGGGCTGGGATGCAGCCGAGAGGAAGGAAGGTGGAGGGGAGAGGCAGCCCAGCCCCGGCAATGGCTGATGGAGCAAAGTCGGGGCAGAGCCACTCGTGATTCTGCCCCCTCCGAGCATCCTTGGGAGCCCGGCGCGGGTGGCGATGACCCCGAAGGGACGATGCCCCTTTGGGCGCATCCGAACCTGGGGAGAACGCCGTTCCTGTTGCTGGGTATTAAACTAGCAAGTTGCCCAAGTCGCAGGGCCTGCCATCCCCTCCTTCCCCATCCGCTCCAAAACTCCTCGGGGCTGTGCAAAAACCACGTATTGTTCCCATATGTCGCTGCTTGGAGAAGCCAAACAAAGAGCAAACGGGAGAGTTCTGAGCTCTCCCAGCCTCTGCGCAGCAAGCAAGGGGTCCCTGCTTGTTTGCTGAGATGAAAGTGGCTGTTTACTGCCTTTTCCCATTCCGCCTTCCCAGTGGGATCCGGGAAGCCACTGGCAATTGAAGCGTTCAGTCTCGGGCTGAGCCCACCTGGCTTGAGCTCAGTTCCAGCTGGGAGGATGGGTGGGCCAGGCCAAGGCAGTGAAGGGTTCCATTCCTCTCCTCTAAAAAAACCAACCCTTTCACCTTTAAAAGTAAGTTTTTATCCTGGCAAAAGGGTTTGTTGCAGATGGTTTTATCCCCAAACACTTCCAGCGTATCTTGGGGGGATTTCACACAAGAGCTTTACCCCCTGCTCAAAGATCTTGCATATGGATCTTGATAAGCATTTTGCTTAAGAGAATGGAAAAGCATCGTTGGGGCTGAATGGAAAAGCCGCCGAAGCAACAGCATTTTCCTGGTGCTGACGAGCTCCAGAGTGGGCTTTTAAAGGCGTTTTTCTCCCTGTCTTTGCAAGAATGATTCAACCCCTTATCTATGGGAATTCCCCCAATTGCCCTGCTCTGTTTTGAGAGGTCTTTATTCCTTCGAGAAGCCAAGCAGCAAACAAATAAACATATGAATTCTTCCACTGGTGAAAACAAAGCTTCTCTTTTGCATTGTTCAGTCTTGGGATTTTTTTTCCTTTTTTTTTCCTTCTTTTTTTTTCATTTTCTTGTAAATTTGAACTCCAACACTTTGCTCCTTCTACAGCTTCATGAAATTAATTCTGCCACTCTTCTTGTGCTTTTTGTCTAAACCCCTCAGCCTGTTTGTGCTCTCATAACTCTGCAGTGGGTGGTTTTTTGGGGCAGAAAGTGACTGAATATTTCCTTTCTTAAACTCTGCCTCTCCTGGAAAGGTATATTTTTTTTTCTGTTAAGACAAGGGATAATGGGTAGGTCTAACAATGAAAACCATGGGGACAGGTAGGACATGCAGTGGCAGGAGCAGGGATTGAGTCACGTGGCAGAGAATTTCATGCCCAACAGCACTTTTATGTCATGCCCAAAGATTTCTGGTGTGTTTGTTCCTGGAGCCTTTAATGAACAGCATTGCACCACTCGTGCCTACAGTGCAGTGAGCAAATACATATGGGGACATCTGTCCTGCCAGAATGCCCACAGGAAGCCTGTAATCCAGTTCATTCCTGATTGCTGAAGATTCCTGGGATGAGTCAATTTGCCCCCTCGGGGTGGTTGTGAGATGAAGAGTTTGGGACAGGTCACCTGAGACTTGGGAGCTGAACTGGGGAGGTCCCACAAGGAGCTGTGGCCAGCCCAGCGAGGGGCAGTGACTCAGTGGCTGGTCCCGTCCTCCTCTGCCTCTCCTAAATGCAGAGATCCACTGAGGAATCTCTCCTGGAGGATTTGACTCAGCTGGTCTCAGCCCTGTAATCCCAGTGCTGTGGGTTGTGGTGTGCTCAGGTAACCCGGGTTTGTTGTAGGGAGCCTTGCCAGAGTAAGGATCCTTGGAGGATGCATGAGCCAGTCCAGGAAATTCCTGCTTGGGGGGTTGTGGTGTTGGCTTCCACTCCAAAGCAGAGATTTGGCTGCTCTGCTGTGACATTCAGGATCTCCCACTAACCCACTTTAATCTGTTTCTCTGAGATTGTATTTTGTTTTCTTTCCCCTCCTCGGCTGTGGCTGCTCAAAACTCATTCATCTGAGAGCAGTTGTTATTTTTTTTTTCTCGTTTTTCTTGTAGAAACCTTTTATTTTCCTGAGAGAAACAGGAATGAGAAGAACCTTGAGATGTGGTGCAGTGCTATGGCAGAGTGGGGCAGATGCTGAGCAATATTTGTCCAAATAAAAATTCTTCAAAATACCCACATCAGAAACTGCTGAGCCTCAGGGAGCTCTCCCAGGGCTTCCTCTGCTTCACTTCCTTAGGAAAATATTCCAAGGGGGTCTACAAAAAAACTGGAGAGGGATTTTTTTAGAGGGATAGGACAAGCAGGAATGGTTTTAAATTGAAAGAGAGTAGGTTTAGGTTGGATATTGGGAAGAAATTCTTCCCTGGGAGGGTGGTGAGACCCTGGCACAGGTTGCCCAGAGAAGCTGTGGCTGCCACTGGATCCCTGGAAGTGTCCAAGGCCAGGTTGGATGGGGCTTGGAGCAGCCTGGGATAGTGGAAGGTTTCCCTGCCCGTGGCAGAGGAGTTGGAACTGACTGATCCTGAAGCTCCCTTCCAATCCAAACCATTCCATGATTCTTTTGAGAATCCATTTGTGGTGGGGCTGAAGGAGGTGGGAGCAGGGACGGGGCTGCCTTGCACTTCCTACCCTGAATCAGCCCCCACTCTGATATATATAAAATAAATACCGAAAGCTGGTGCCTTGTGGAAGGGCTTCCTGGGAGCTCCAAAATCCTGAGTCCATGAAACATTGGGAACAGACCTGATCTGTCTGCTTATGTAGGTCAACAGCTGCAGTGTGGATGTGAGGCTCTTGTGTGTAAAATACAGAGATCGAAGTCCCCTTGGCCCTGCTGAGTCTCTGGTCCTGGCTGTCTCCACAAACGTTTCACACCCGAAGTGCTGTTTTCCAATTATTCCTCTTTGTCCGTCCTGCTGCTGTAGGATAAGCCATAAATGGCCTCGGGTTGCTTCAGGGAAGGTTTAGTTTGGATACAAGGAAAAATTTCTTCACTGGTCAAATTTTGGAACAGTGCTAGAATCACTATCTATGGAAGTGTTCAAAAAATTGTGCAGCTGTGTTCCCTAAAGACTTGGTTTAGTGGTGAATTTGGCAGTGCTGGGTTAATGGTTGGATTCAAAGATCTTAGAGGCCTTTTTCCCGAAATGATTCCATAATTCTATAATTTTAGAATTATATTATATCAAGACCGGTCTTGCAGGTTTTGAGCTTTCTGCAGCTGAAAAATCATTCCCGTCATGTGCTCCAGCTCAGGCATGGCCTGGTCTTGGTGCCCAAAGCTGGGTCATGGAAAGTTTGAACCAGTAGTCACACCTGGAGCATTTCCCATCAATGTCACAGAATCATAAAATCAAATGGTTTTGCTTGAAAGGGACCTAAAGATCATCCAGTTCCAACCCCCCTGTCCCAGGCAGGGTCACCATGTCTGTGGTGGCTGAGCTGGATGAGCCCATATCTCAAAAATTCACCTCTGGAGTTCGGTTTCATGTTGGCAACTGTAGCTTGCACACATTCCTGGTGCAAACAGGGGGGTGACAGAAAGTACCAGGCTGTGGTTGTATCAGCTTTAGCTGATAAGAGCTTGAAATGCCTCCCTGAGGCTTGAACTCTTCGCTTGGCCAGTTTTTTTGGGGGGGGGGAAAAAATCCCTCATTGCAGGTTGATAACAGTGAAACAGAAAGCGTGGCTGTGGTGCGGATAAGACACGTCCCGTGGGACAGAGGTGGGGACCTCCAAGTGAGGACATCTTCCCACCAGCCCCTAAATGAGCTTTGCCTTTCTCTTGCAGCCCACACGCTCATCTGCTTTTCCTGCTCGGATGCCTCCTCCAACTGGGCCTGCCTGACGCCTGTCCAGTGTGGAGAGAATGAAAACCACTGTGTGACGACGTACGTTGGAGTGGGACTCGGTGAGTGGTGACAGCACCTCCTCCTGCCCCTCCTGGCTCCTCTCCTGGGTCACCTGCTGAGCTGCAGAGAGGCTTTGCCTTCTTCTGGCTGGGGGAAGAAAAAAAGGGAAAGTTCTGCTTAGCAACTGAGTGTCGGACCATCCCACGGGAATTCTTGGGAGGGACGCGCTGCCAGGAGGAGTCACGTTAAAGCCCACGTGCCTGCACCGATGCCCGCCAGTCCGGGGGGAATTTCAGGCTGGGGGCGGGGAGTTTTGCTGATGAATGAGTGAAAGCGTGGAGGATGCTGCAGGCTCCCTGTGTGGGAAGCTCCAGGGTTGCTGTTCCTGCTGATTTTTTGCCTCGTGTTTGGGTTCTTTGTCCCCGAGTCCTACCTTTGCTTCACTTTCCGTGGATGAGGCGGAAGGGGAGGGTTGTGGGTTTCCTTCCTGAGTGCCTGGAGAGATTTGGGGGGTTCTGTCCTTGCCAGCTGCTGCTCTGAGGGAGGCAGGATGCTCCGGCAGATCTCCTGGTGCCTTTGCAGGAACCAGAGCCCATCCTGGCTCTCCCTGGCAGGAGGAGGGGGAATTTCATGCCCGAGTCTGCAGCTTGGGTGGGTCAGATGTGCACAGACAGAGACTAGGAGCTTTTATAAACTTCCCTTTGTAGCACAGTGCTAATGTTTTCCTCTTTCCTGCCTCTTCACATGGGCTGTGCCTCTCTGGAAATGCAGACTTGGCTCCCAAGTGTCTCCCTAGTGCTCCCTGTCTTCCTTGAGGAGCCCCAGAATGAAGCTCAAGAGGGATTTTTGGGATTCCTCACCGGTGCTGTTGCAGCTGAATGTTGGTTGATCCAAAGGGTGTTGTGTGGTCTCTGGGGTGTTTGTGGGAGCTTGTCATGGGTAATCTTTGATAAGATGGGCTGCCTGGGATTCCTGTGTCCAAGAACCACTTCATCCTCTCCAGAGCACTTCATCCTCCCTGTGCCAGCCCAGCTCTTCCAGTGCTGTAATTCCTTTGCAGAGCAGGTGTTCAGAAATCCAAAAAAAAAACCATTCTAAACCTTTTTCTTTCCCTTCCTCTCCACCCCACCCCAAATCCAGGTGGCAAATCTGGCCAGTCCATCTCAAAGGGATGCTCTCCCATCTGCCCCAGCGCCGGCATCAACCTGGGAATTGCGGCCGCCTCCGTTTACTGCTGCGACTCCTTCCTGTGCAATTTCAGCGGTTCCAGCAGCGTCCGAGCCAGTTCCACCATCCTGGCCTTGGGAATTCTCATCAGCCTCCTCTACGTCCTCCAGGCTCGCCAGTGATGGGGCTGCCTGAGGAAGGGCTGCCTCCCACGGGTCTCGTTAGCCAATATCTTCTCTGTTGCTGTCTGCAAGGAGATCCTCTACTTCTCAGCAGGCTTCCAAGGTGATTGTTTCCCGGACTTTTTGCTCTTCCAAGTGTTGGAGACCTGGGCGGTTTGGCTGAGCTGTTCTCCTCCTCCTGTGGACGTCTCCCGCTGCACTCTCGCTCCTCCTTCGCCAAGGTGGATAATTTTGGAAGGATTTCTGCTTTTTCTACCTATTAATAACACCCCCCCCACCTCCCCCCTCGTTTCTAAGGTTGGTTAAACCAGGCTGGGACTCGCTGAGAACAGATTCGCCCCAAGCACCACCAGGTCTGCTCCAGCACATGGGTGGCACAGGCAGTGGGAATGCAGGATCCAAAGGGAGACACATTCCTGACCCCTCGCAGCTGCAGTCTCTTTTTATAAAATAGTCTCGTTTCTTCTGATCCTGGGCTGACTTTTCTGGAAAACCAATGCCATGTATCTTGTCCTTCCAAGTTCTGTAAGTGCCAGACCTGAATAAACTTGCTCCTGTTGTTACCTGAGATGGGACTTGTGTGTGTTTCCTTGCTCCAGGGATTAGGAACTCTTTTATGGAAAGTCTCAATATTGTACCCAGCACGAGGGTCCCTCACCCTCTCGAGCAGCTTTTGGGTGCTTCATCTCCACATCCTTTCCAGCTGTGAGCAGCAAATCCATCTCCTCCCTGTTGCTGTCCTTCCAGATAAAAACCTCTGGGCCAGCTTGTTCCACCTGCCTTGGGAGAGACTTTTTCCGGGTGCATTTTAGTGCTAAATGCCAGGTTTTGGGGTCTGAGTCAACTCTAATGGAGCAATTACCCTGACAGCAGGAAGTGAATCTGCATTTTACTAAGACTTGGTGCCTCAGTTTCCCCACTTTGGACTCGTCGTGGTGACCACCACAATGGCGATACCTGAATGACCGTGGGCAGCAGGTCTGAAAAATTTGGTGAAGTCCGAGGAGAAGATGTCAATACCCAGATCTTTAGGTCCAGCCTTCAATGTCTGATGGTGCCCATGGACTGCTGGAGGTGACTTCACCAGCCAACCTTCCACATCTGCTGTCTCTCAGCTCCCAGGATCTTCCCAGGTGTTTTGGCAAGGTTTTTGCTAGAAGTTCTCAGCTGTCCCGTGGGAGATGTGTTTTCCTGCCCTCTCTGTGTCATCTGTCCTGCCTATTCTGCTTGCCTGTGGACCTGCTCGACACAAACCAAGCCAAAATTCAGCCTTAAACTGCCAAGTTCAATCTTTTTGTCACTTCCACTGATTGATCAGAGGTGCGCTGGGCAGTTTTTTTTCTATTTCTGGCAGCAAAATCCAGGTGTTGACACATTTTAGCCATGCCTTGTACCTGCTTCTCCTATTCTGTGTCAAAACCCAAACAAAAGCTCCACAAACCCTCAAACCTCTGTTCCATCTTCAAGGCACGATAAATGAAAGGTGGATGCAGTTGTACCGAAATATTGGTAACAAAAGTGGTTTTATGGCTTCCCCCCCTCCCCTCCCTTTTCCCCATCTTTTAATTAAAGTGACAGAGATGTTAATGACAGCTTTTCCAACGGGAGGGATGGGTCAGTGGGACGTGATCTGCAATTTAGTGGTTAATTTGGGAAGAATGCATCACTTACTTGTGTTGGTCCTTGGATGTGCCTTCCTTTGGATAATGCATCCTCCTGGGACCTTGGGGCCCGGGGTGCCCCACAAACCTTTGCTATGCACGTGGAGCACAGGGAAAATTGAGGAAAAACTCCTTAAACTCAGATGAATATTCCTCAGCTTCCCTGTGCCTCAGCCTTCCTCCCAAAAGGGTTCAAAACCTCGTTTTTTGGGTTCACTCGTCCCTCAGCACTGGCTGTGACACTGAGGTGGCACACAGAGCACTCTACATTGAATTTAGGGGGCTCTGCCTTTTCTGGCCGTCTGGAAACAGGTTTTGGGGTTGGTTTGGGACTGGATTACCTTTAGCAAAGAGCTGAACTTCAAAGCCATCAGCTGTGTCCTGATGTCCTTCCATGCTTTTATGAGGATCCTGATGATGCCACCTTGGACAACCCCATGGGCTGAAGACCTGGTTGTCTGCTCCAAGGGCCCTGGTTGTCTCCTCCAAGCATCATCTCTTTCCTTTCTGAGGGTTCCTTGGCCAGTGACAAGGATTTTGTCGTGCCAGAGAGCACAAGCTCGTAGGAGGAGCATCCAGAGGCTGCTTATCCCAACAAATAACAAATTATATTCATGGAATTGCCAGGGGACTGAGCTGAGGGTTGGTTGGATAAATTTACCATGGAGATTTGTGTTCCTTCCTCGCTCTCTTTTTGTCTCTTCCTTCCCATGTACTGTAATGTAGAATATGGAAAAAGGGATATTTTCAGTATTTCCTTTCCTGGCTGAGATCTCTTGGATAGATCCATGTGTGTTTGAGAGAGGGAGGGGGGTGACAGCTTGTCACAGTTGAATCCCAAACACTTTCTCATCAGTCAGTCATGCCAACTCTCACTATTCCTGGTCCTATTCTAGGTTTATTTTTTGCCTCCAAATCCTCAGAATGACAAATCTGGTGAGAACCTTGTAGGTTGTAAAACCAAGGCCTAAAAATGGGCAGGTGAAGTAATTAAAACCATTAATAACAAGACAATAAGTAGGAAAAACTCGGGATTTATGAAATGTTCAGACTGGTGGGTTGTTAAACCAAATGCTGGATTTGGAATTTGGGGGCCATGATGAGACAGCCCTAAGTGCTTTGGATGTCTTTCTGTGGAGTGTGGAATTAAGAGATCAAAATCTGAGCAGAACACTCAGATATTCACTTGTTCTAACAAGACAAGAGGTTATGGGGGGAGGAGGTTTGGCTCCCTAGAAGAATGAAATATCCTGGAAGAGTTTTTACTGAAACTTAAGAGCTGAAGTGAAATACTTTCCCGCTTTGGAGCATGTTCCTGAGAAAATGGTTTCAGTGCTTCCATCCTGGAAATGTCTGTAATTCACCAGCAGCTGCTGCCATCTCCCACTACCCCACCAAGGGCTCGAATTTTTGTGGATTGTCTAAAAATGCTCAAAAGCCATTGTGGCATCAATGCTTCCCACCCAGGATCTGGGGGTTTGCTGTTTGCCCAAGAGAAGGACTTCAAAAGGAACACAGTTCTTCCAACTGGTTTTGAGAATTTTTTTTTAAGGGCAAAATTTCTTTTGGAAACCACAAACCTGATGTGACTTTCTTGCTCCAGCAGGACAAATGATCAATTGCTTGATTATTGCTCCAAGGATCCACTTTGCTGCTCCAAGGATGTCCTGGATTGGTGTTGATTTCCTCAAGTTGGGGTTTTTTGGAAGGGATTTTTCTCCCAGGGACTTTATTTGCCATGAAAAAAGGAGGCAGTGGTCACACCACCCCTGTGGGAAGCTCTGGTGGGGGTGCCTGTGTGTCCATGGGATGAGCTGTAGGATCCATGCCCTCTGGAAAAAGCAGATGTGGTGCACATCTGGATGCCTGGAGGTTTAGGGCCCTTTCCCTTGCTCTGGTTGGTCTCAGCTGTTTGGGATGAGGGTGGCTCTGGATTTTTGGTCCTGAAGGAGTTATTTCACCCCTCTGTGAGGCTGTTGAACGGGAGTGGGAACAGAAACGCCCAGTTTTGCATTTTGGGAATGCCCATGGTGCCCAGGGATGTGAAGCCCTGGGTTGGTCCTGCCACCTACTGGCTTTTGCCAGACTTGGTGGAGGAACTTGGAAGTCCAAATCTCTGAAATCAAGCTGGATGAGCTGCCTCAAACCAAATAATTACACCCAAAGCAGAGAAGCATCATCAGCAGAGACAGATTGAAGGTTTTATTTCATCCAGCTTTGCTCTAATCGTGGAAATTGAGAAATAAAAGGCTTAAGAGGCTTCCCAAATCCAACATTTTCCATGGGAGCACTTTTTCCCAGCCCTAATCCTCCTGTTTCATCAGAAGAAAATATATGAAGCCAGTAAAATGTTGCAGAAAAAAAAAAATATTGGCACGTTTTATTTCAGCTTTGTTGGATGATCTGAGGTGGTTTCCCTGAAATGTTGATTTTACTAATCCCTATCTGTGAGATTTGTAACTGTGTATTATCTTTATTGTAACGGGATAAGCAGGATAAAGAAGAATCCATCCCTTTAAATATATTAACCTAAGTATAAGTGAAGTGTATGTTCCATCTTGTTTCTTATACTCTAATAAAAAATATATGGAATTAATAAAAAAAAATACACTTGGAAGGAGATTTTTGGGTGGTTCTGCAGATATCCCGGATATTAACTCTTGTTTTGTGTGGAAGGAAAATGCCTGGATTGTATTCCAAGCTCAGACTGTGGGCTGGGTAAAAGGACAGACCGAATTTAGGGACTAAAGGAGGGTTAAATTGCTACATTTCATGTCAAGGACATTGGAATCTCTTCCTGGGGATGAATAAAGAACAGGGATTGTCTTTGCCTTCAATAGCTCATAAATATCCTTGACTTGCCCGTGACCCTGCTGGGAATGGAGATGGGATTTGGCCATGGAGCCTGCACTCTTCCTTGTGGGAAAGGGGAGCTATTTTGGGCACAGAAAGGGCTCTGTGAGGGTGTCCCTGGGCAGCTGCTCCTCTTCCTGCACTGCCAGGGATCCAACCCTGCTCCTGCCTCTGGACACACGGACAGACAGACACAGGGCTGGGTGCTCTGGAGATTTCCCCCTGCTCTCCCAACATCCAGCTCTGCAAAGTTCTGTCATTCTAATTTTTGTTTAAAGATTTTATCCCAGCTGGATCCCATGGGAGATGGGATTATATTCCCTGGGGAATGTAAAACAAATGTGGAATAACAGCGATGGGCTTGGGAGTTCTATTCATTTTCTCTGGATAATTCCGGAGAATAATTGCATTTCCACTGCAATCCATATTTTGCAGTCTGGTTTGCAAGTGGTTTTTGGGATGAGAGGGCTCCAGTGGTGACAGTGAATATTTTGGGGACTGGGGAGACATTGCACAGCCAGGGGTCACAGAAGGAAACCGCACGTCCCTCCTGCCTGGCGTTCCCATTTCTTCTCACATTGTCACCCATGTCCCAGCTCCTGCTGTTCCCTAAGGATCTGCCTGTCTCTGCACAGGCCCAGGATGGGCTTTCCCACATTTCAGCTGTTTGGAAAGTCGAGGGAAATGGTGCCACATCTGTTTGCTCTTCAGATATTCCTCACTGGCATCCTGATCATCCCAGGATGGGAGACACCAAACAGGGCTGATGTGGGAGAATTCCAACCTTCCCATCACAGGATCCTGGAATGGTTTGTGTTGGAAGGGACCTTCAAGATAAACTCATTCCAACCCCCTTCCACTACCCCAGGTTGCTCCAAGCCCTGTCCAACCTGGCCTTGGACACTTCCAGGGATGGGGGAGCCACAGCTTCTCTGGGGAGCCTGTGCTTCACCACCCTCACAGGGAAGAATTTCTTCCCAATATCCCATCTAACCCCACCCTCTGGCAGTGGGAAGCCATTCCCTGTGTCCTGTCCCTCCATCCCTTGTTCCAAGTCCCTCTCCAGCTCTCCTGGAGCCCCTTTAGGCACTGGAAGGGGCTCTGAGGTCTCCCTGGAACCTTCTCTTCTCCAGGCTGGACATTCCCAGCTCTCCCAGCCTGGCTCCAGAGGAGAGGGGCTCCAGCCCCTGGAGCATCTCCGTGACCTCCTCTGGATTTGCTCCAGCAGGTTCCTGCCATCCATGTGCTTATGACTCCAGACCTGGATGCAGTATTCCTGATGGGATCTCATGAGGGCAGAGTAGAGGGGTTATATCCTACCCTTTGCTGTCTCTCTGGACAGGGCTCCTCTCTATCAAATGCAGGTTTCGGAGGAGGAAAAAGCTCTGGAATGGAAGAGGAGTCTCTAAAAAGCTGATTTATTTGGGAGTTTTGACGTGGAGGTGTCGAGAAAGGCATGTAGAAAGGGAGTTTGGAATTTAAAATTGGAGTGGTGCTGAAGGAAGACCAAAAAAAACAAAAAGAAAAGACTGAATCAAGAGCTCCACCTTCCTGCCAGTGCTGGCCCTCTCCACCTACTTTCCTCCTGCTTGCTTTTCTCCCCATTCCATGGATTTTGAGAGATCATGGGCGCAAGGGGGGGATGACATCTTGAGGCTGCAGGAGGCTGGAAAGGTGGAGGGAAGCTGGAAAGATGGGGAGAGGCTGGAAAGATGGGGAGGTGCTTCATGTGGCTGTGGGAACATGTTCCAACCTTCCTGTTGGAACCCTGAAGCCTGGGAGTTTTGAACATTCTGTGCTTTCTGACACTGACCCCCTGGAGAACACTGCTTTTGACCTGAGGCCTTGGAGAAGGCTTCCAAGTTTGAGTGATGGAGTTAGAGTCACTGGTGTGTAGTTAGAATAAAAGTGTGAAATTTCACATGGTGAAGGGTTTTAAATTTGGGGTTTTTAGAATATAGTAATAGGTATGGGACAAGATGGAGGATTTTGGGTGTTGTCTCCTTTCTGTCTTCTTCCTTCTTCTTCATGGTTTCAGGTAGCAGTTTCTGGTTGGACAGTGCTGCACTGCGGATCACAGGTGTTTGATTGTTGGGTCAAAAGTATAAATAATAGAGGTGTTCTTTATTGGACTGTTTAGCTTTAAAAGACCTTGTAGCCAGCTAAATTCACCTCCATTTTGCTGGCTTTTAGATGGTAGCTAGAAGTGTTGCAGAACTCTCTGTACTTTAGATAAGATTTAATAAACAACCAAGTCCGAACACGAGAAAATTCATCTCCTTCGTTTTTTAATTGGTTTTTAATTCACTCAGAGGAGTGAAGACAGAAGAAAATGAAGACAAGCCACTAATTAAGTGGTGCAGCTAACCCATTACACCTTCCTGCTTATCACCTCTGAAGAAAAAGAGATTCCAGAAGCTGCACAACGTGGCTGGGTCTCCATGGCCTGACCTTTCCTGGGATACAGGGAGCACTCAGGACATTAATATCTTGTTCTTGGCGTGGGAGTTAAAGCTGCACAGAAATGTAACACAAACAGCACCAAACTCATGGGGGCAGAGGTGTGAGTAGCTGCCCGCTCTCTGCTCCACTCCAATTAACACCAGCGACTGAGTGGATTGAGTTTCACACGGATTCTTGTCACATTTTGTCACCCAGAGCTAATCCAGGTGCTTTCCACAGGTGCCGAGTGCCCCTGGCTCAAATTCCATCTCTCACTGCTCGGATTGTGGCGATTCACTCACCCGTTGTTGCTCCAGAGGCTGAGTTTTGCACCTGAGCTCAGACCAGTAAAACCTGCTGGTTCCAGGAGCAGCAGCACCCATTTAGTACAAAACTATGAAAGATGGAAAAAAAAAAAAATCCAATTCACTCAGTAGATAAAGGATGGTGGCACATTGTATGTGACCACTCAGGTTCTTTATAAGGACAAGGTGGAGCTACTTCTTTTGGAATTTAACTCCTGGGTTGTTCAAGGCAATTTAGATAAACTGAATTTTCCTCCTTATTTTATTTTCACCTGGAGGTTTCTCTACAAATCACTAATTTTGGGAAGAGTGAAAATTTTAAAATACCGAAGTTATCCTGAAAAGTCCTTCCTTCCTTGGGAAATGGGCTGGGAGGAAGGATTTGCATTTTCTTCTCTTGTCAGGAGGTGGCAGCGGTAGGTCCCAGTTCTGCCCGTGCGTTCCCTTGGGATGGACTGGGATGGAAGTGTTGCCATTCCAGGACCACATGCCCCTTCTCCTAAGGGACACGATGGAGAAAGGACTTCATCTGGAACCTGTGGATGAGGAATAAATCCATCCCAGACCTCTCTTTGACCCTGTTCCGTGGCAGATGCTGTGGGGCCCCCTGAGCCCTCCCTTCCCAGCCTGTTTTCCGGGCTGAAAAAATCCATCTGTCTCATAACTCCTCGTGTTGCTTGGGGTTAAATCCGTGTTCCAAGCCATATGAAATGTTGGGATCACAGGGATATGGTGGGATAGCTCAGAGATTTGAGTTCTGCCGTGGCTGGGCTCTGGTTGGGCAGGGAGAGGGGGTGAATCGGGACAGGTGGTGGTGTGGGTATTTGATAACAGCCTGATCAGATGGGAGTAGATAAGGCATTTTCCAGATATCTGGAACAAACGTCACGTTCCCAACTGCTTTCTTTTATTGTGAAACCGTTCCCTCTTGTCCTGCCACTCCATCCCTTATCCAAAGTCCCTCTCCAGCTCTCCTAGAGCCCCTTTAGGCACTGGAAGGAGCTCTAAGGTCTGCTCAGAGCCTTCTCTTCTCCAGGCAGAAAAATCCCGATTCAGCCTTTCCTCATAGGAGAGGTGTGGTTTTCCTCACTTTCCCAGGGAGAAATGCTCTGGGAGCCAAGTATTGGGATCAGAAACATCTTCCTGAAATCTTCTAGCATTTGGAGGCCATACCTGGGCAGTTTTTTGGTGCAGGACACACTGAGCCTCTCACCTGGGCAGTGGAATCTTCATTCAAGTTTTATACTGGTTTGGGCATCTCCCAGCAGCTAAAAACGTGGATATTTCCAGCTCCAATGCCAAGCTCTGCAGGATCAGAGGGAGATGACAAGGCCCTGGAGGCAAAGCTGGTACTTTTCAGTTGGGTTATTTAGTGTTTTACACATGTTCTTCCCTTCTGGGTCATGGAGAAGTGACTCAGGTAGGACAGTATCTCCTATTCCTTGGATTAACTCTGGAACGAAGGCAGGGCATAATTAAGGCAGGTGACAGCTACACTGAGCAAGTGATTTACATTCCTGCATCATTAACAATGCCTTGGAAAGGCTGGATGGAGCAAAGCATCTGCAAATAAGTGATTGCTGCCTCAGTCAGAGTTGACGGGAAGGGAGAATTTCTCAGCTTAGAAGCAAAAAAAGAACAAAAGGGAGTGAGAAAAGAATGGATAGGGAAGGAATTAAAATTCCCACTAGTTATAAATGTATGATCAATCCTTTCTATGCACATCATAAACACACTTTAGGAATTACTGACTCCTCTATGATTCCCCCATGGGATTGCTGTATCCATGTGCTGGCCACTGGCCAGGGAAACAATGGATGTGAAGGTCTCACCCAGAAAGAGTTAAGAGCTACACAGAGGTTAATCTAAATTATAACCTGGAGATAAGAGGTACCTGCATGGAATTCAGAGAGGGAGAAAAACAGGTTAGGAAAAAAATATAAACAGGCAGGTGAATGATTACCTGGAGAGAACAGGACTCCTTATAGAAACTTCACATCTTGTTCCTGCCTTCTTGTTCCTGGGGAACATCCAAAGCATCTCTGAGCCCCAGGTGCAGCTCACAGCACATGGCTGGGCAGAGAGGGGGACACAGCAAGGTCTCGGAATCTGGGATGAGCAGCAGAGTTAAGGAACCCTTTGTGGGGTGGTCTGACCTGTCTGCCCTGGGTCTGGCTTTAATCACATTCTCTCAGGTCTCTGTTGGAGCCAGGAGACAGCAGAGTCCTGGGATGCATAGAAAGGAATGTGGCCAGCAGGTCCAGGGATGGGATTCCCTCCCTCTGTTCCGCTCCCTCTAGATCTCACCTGGAGTTCTGTATCCAGCTCTGAGGGTCTCAGCACAAGGATGTGGAGATGCTGGAGCAGAGAAGACCAAGACAATGCTCCACNATTCTTCCCTATGAGGGTGGGGTGCTGGAATTCCCAGAGCAGCTGTGGCTGCCCCACCCCTTCAAGGCCAGGCTGGACGAGGCTTGGATCAGCCTGGGACAGTGGAAGGTGTCCCTGCCCATGGCAGGAGTTTGGAATGAGATTATCTTTAAGGTCCCTTCCAACCCAAACCATTCCATGGTTCTTTGTCCCAGTTCAGTGCTGAGGTGAAAACCAGCGTGGAGAGAGCTGCCAAACTTCCTGCATCCATCTGCAGCTCCAATCTGTGTCAAACCCACCTGCTCCCAGGTGTGAAAGCCACAACTCTCTGCTCAGCTGGGTCCTTTGAGCCTATGGCTTGTCCCACCGAGGGGACACTTGGCCTTTCCCTGAGGGCACCTTCCAGAAGCTCAGTTATGGGAATCACCTGAGCTTTACACACTCCAGAGGCTTGGGAGAGGGATGAAGTGTCTCCAAAGCTGTGCCAATGTAATGATTTTTAAGCTAGGCAGAGACACGTTGGATCCTGGCCATACATTGTAGGGGATTGTAGTAAAATCAATTAGGAGGAATAAGGCTGCTGTGACTAATGAGCTAATGAGTGGTGCCTTAGTGAAAATGGCTCTAAAAGAGCTGCAGGGTTGGATTCCTGACTCGTTATTCATAGGGATGGGCCAGGGTCAGGCTTGGCATTCTTTTTTTTTTACTTTGCTTTAGCAGCATTCTCTTTAACTTTTAAAGACGTTCCTCATCAATGGAGGAGATGGAGAAGGGCAGGGATACCTCTTTAATTCCTCTCTTTCTGGTGCAAGAATGTCAAGTCTGGAGAATTTTGGTTTCTGCGAGGGACAGGTGGGGACTGTGATGTCTCAGAGGTGAAATTCATGGTGATTTAATCCCTGGCATCTTCCCAGCAGCAGTTCAGTGCTCAGAGTAACCCATCCTTGCTGCTTCTGTGAGTGCCTTTCATCCCTGACCCGTGGAGCTGCTGGATCAGGTCCAGAGGGAGCCATGGAGATGTTCCAGGGGCTGGAGAGAGGCTGGGAGAGCTGGGAATGTCCAGCCTGGAGAAGAGAAGGATCCAGGGAGCCCTCAGACCCCCTTCCAGTGCCTGAAGGGGATCCAGGGGAGCTGGAGAGGGACTTGGGGCAAAGGATGGAGGGACAGGACACAAGGAATGGCTTTAAACAGAAATAGGGTAAGGTTAAATGGGATATTGGGAAGAAATCCTTCCTTGTGTGGGTGGTGAAGCCCTGGATTGGAATTCCCAGAGCAGTTGTGGCTTCCCCATCCCTGGAAGGTATCCAAGGCCAGGTTGGAGGGTGTTTGGATCAGCCTGGGATAGTGGAAGGTGTCCCTGCCCATGGCAAGGGTTGAATGGGATGGTCTTTAAGTCCTCTTCCAACAAAAGCTTAGCACTAGAACATGACACTGTCATGTCAGCACCCCTCCACCCTTAAATCCAATCCCAGCTTTCATTCCTGCACCTGCCTCCTCTGGAAATTTGGGATTCGTAGGAGATACATCAAGAGCTCATTAGAGTAATGAATGTGAAGAGCTCAAAATAATTAAGTCAAGAAGGCTCTCTGCCTGCAGCCCTTGGTCCCTGAAACTCTGCTCTGGATGTGGATGGGGAATTTTAGGATTCGCAATGGAATTGGACAGCCTGGGCGGTTGTGGGATTTGGAGATTTCCAGGCTGGGTGCAAGTGAGGCAGGTCTGATGAAGATGCCTCCACCCTGAGACTGCCTCAGCAGGCGAGGTGGGACAGGAAAACTGGATTTGGCACGGGATTCTCAGGCTGGAGGTAAACATTTGGCTGAACTTTTCCTTTTAGTTATGACAACAAACTCATCTGAAGAGAGTTGTTGTATTAATTTCCCTTTGAACAGATACACTGAAAATGTCTATTTTTAAAAAATCCATCTTGTGACGAGACAGATTTATGCAGATTGTGTGTCTTTTTAGGTTTTTTTTTTTTTTTGGTAATTAGTGGGAACTCCCCCCATAGAACAAGTTGTGGTTTCTTACATAATAATAAAAGCAATTCAACAAAACAATATTTTAATGTTCTCATTAGTTCTTGTTTTGTTTTTTTTTTTGTTTTGTTTTTTTTGCTGAGTTGCCAGCCCTGCAAAGCAGCAGCACAGGGTGTGCATAAAAGAAGAAACATTTCAGGACTCAGATAAGATCAACTGAAACCATAAACAAGGTGTGTTGACATCCCCCCAAAACCACCCTCTGGATTGAAGGAGGGAACAGGATTTAGAGCAGGGTGGTGGCGGAGATTCGTCCATCCAAGATTTTCTAAGGCAAGGGAGATCACATTTCAGCTGTGCAGGTGAAACCAGTCATTTAACACACATTGTTTGAGGCCACTTAATACCAGAAACCAGAAGCCACACCCCAACTATGTTTTTTTCATTTCTTTTTTTTTTCTTTTGTTACGCACAAGGCAAACACCGTCAGAGGATTTCGCCTTTTTAATAGGATTATAACTTTTTCTGCTGAACACGAGGAATGCCAGACATGGAATATACCTAAATGTCTTTCCCTAGGTAATTTTTGAGGCTGGAAATAACTGCTTAGCTCTCATAATCCACGTAATTACTGTATTAGAGAGGCAACTGTGAAAACAATCCGTCGGAATTCCTGAGGATGGAAGTCACCCAGAAATGGTGTTTGGGAAAGCAGCAGGGATTGCTGAAATGCTGAGACCACCTTTAGATGGGATATTAGGGAAAAATTCTTGCTTGTGAGGGTGGGGAAGCCCTGGAATGAAATTTGAGAGGAGCTGTGGCTGCCCCTGGATCCCTGGAAGTGTCCAAGGCTGGGTTGGATGGGGTTTGGAGCAGCCTGGGAGAGTGGAAGGTGTCCCTGCCCGTGGCAGGAGACTGGGACTGGATGCTCTTTAAATTCCCTTCCATCCCAAGCCATTCCATGATTCTGGAGCTTTAGATTTGGAAAGATGATGACTGGATTATTTTATCCAGCATTCCTAGAAGAACTTTTAACATTCCAAGGCAGGACAAGACAAACTGGCCTGGAGTCGCACCAGGGAAAGTTTAGATTGGATATTAGGAAACATTTCTTTGCAGAAAGAATTGTCAGGCATTGGAACAGACTCCAGATGTGTGATGGAGTCACAACCCTGGATGTGTTTAAAAATCCTGTGGATGTGGCACTTGAGGACAGGGTTTAGTGGAGAAAATGCTGGTGGTGCTGGTTTGACTCTGAATGTGATGATCCTGACATCTTTCCCAACCTTTATGATTCCATGATTCCAAGAGTTCAAGGAATAACCCTGAATAAAGTTCCTTCCATGATGGAATAACGAAGGTGGTGGGGATATCTCCAACACCATGTTGGATTCAGCTTTTCCCCATTCTTTAGTCAAAGGCTGTATTGGGAGGGTGCCTGGCATAGCCACCAAAATGTTCTTCCTTCCCAGTTTTTGCAATTCCACACCTAGACTTGCTTGTCCTGTGTTGGAGGAGGATTTCCTAGCACAGAGCTGGCCTGAGGTGCAGGAAAATCCAGCAGGTGCCTGGGGCAGAAGGGTTGGGACTGGAAAAAGCGTTTGGGAAGCGAAAAAGTCATGAGCTTGCAACCACACTTGGAGAGGGTTGGCTCAGAGCAGAGGGGCTTCTCCATTCTGTCCTTCCTTGGGATAAGGAGCCTGAGAGATTCCTTTGGCCCAGACTTTCAGGTCCTGGTCCTGTTTTTTTTCCCAGTGCTCCATGTCTTTTCCAGTGAGTGAGGGATTGAAAATCAGATTTCCACTTCTAGACCAGGCTGGACAAACCTTGGAGCAACCTGGTCTAGTGGAAGGTGTCCTTGGCCATGCAGAGGGTTGGGAATGAGGTGATCCCTTCCAATCTAAACCATTCCATGATTCTCCTCCTCCTCCTCCTGATAAACTCTGGACCCCACCGAAGGTGAAGACTCAGAGGAGAACAACCCACGAGGTTCCATTCCTTGATGTTCACACCCACCGAGGCTTCTGTACCCAGGATTACTTGAAACCACTCCAAAAAAGGAGAGGCAATATCCCCAAGCTGCAAGACAAGACCTGGACACCAGGATTATTCAACACCCTGAGGCTTCCGTATCCTGCTTGGACACAAAACACCAGGCTTAACCAATCCCAGCCATTGTCCACCCTGCAAAAGCGAATTTTCTTCTCCAAGGAACATGAAAAGAGATGACGGAGCAGGAGGAGGTGGGGCCTGCTTTGGAGCTCCTTCAATTCGTTTATAGCTCAATGAGAGTCGTTTTCCCAGTAGATTTGGATCTGGGGACGGAATCAGTGCATGGCCAATCACCAGGACGTGTGACATCGGTGAAGAGTGGTGACAACCCAGGGACCAGACAAGGAGAGCTGTGCAAGATGAAGGTGTTTCTGTCTCTCCTGTTGGCTGCTGTCTCTTGCATGGATTTGGGTGAGTTCCTGCTGGGATTTATCCAGACTGCTTCAGGAGGCGCAGTGTGATGGGATAGGATGCGCCCTGTTCCCTCTGAAAGCCACGTCTCCGACTTCAGGCACTTTTCAAGAAAAAAAGTCTTTGGAATATTTCCATATGTTCAGGGTGGTAATGGTGTCATTGGGATTGTCAGGTCAGGCTCTTTAGGAAGTTTCACAAGGCAGAGTGGGATTAAACCATATCATTCCTTTAATGCAAATTCCCACTCTCACTTTTCCCATGTTCGTGCTCAAATTCACTCTTTTTTTTTTTTAACACTATTTTTAACTTTCTGTACTTTTTTGATACTTAGCCCTGGATGCCACTTCCATGCAGAGAGTGTGGGAGCTCTCCAAAAGTGTTACATGTGGGATTTATCCAATTATAGCTGTTAGAAATGGGAAAGATGAGCTGGGACACTGCTGGTGGCCCAGATACTCCAGGGTTGATGTTTATCATGGAATCGTGGAATGGTTGGGGTTGGGAGGGACCTTAAAGATCACAGTGAGGCACTGGAACAGGTTACCCCAAAAAGTTGTGGATGCTCATTCCTGGAAGTGTCCAAGGCCAGGTTGGGCAGGGCTTGGAGCAACCTGGTCCAGTGGAGGATGTCCCTGGCCATGGCAGAGGGTGGAATTTCATGATCATAAAGGTCCCTTCCAGCCCAAACCATTCTATGATTCTATTCCATGATTCCATGATCCTCCCTTCATCCTTTCTGTCCCTTGTTTCTACCACCACGCCAATTTTTTTGACAAATATGATGATCCCAAGCTTTGTTGGTGTTCTCGTGGATGTCCAAGGTAATTCAGGATCAGGAACAGTCAGGATCTGTGACTATTCATGGGATGTTCTCAGATCCAGACAGTGCTGGGTCTGATTCTATCTGTGCCTGTCTATGGAGCTATTCTAGGATTTTAACTCCTATTTATTCCCTTCTTATGCAAGGACATTTTCACTCCTCCCTCCTTGCTGAGCAGACTCTGCAGGGGAGAAACAGGTGGTGGCTTGTTTGGTTTTCTTTTCAGAGAGGAACACAAATCCTGTGGGTTGGATTTGTCCAACATCATGAAATGTGAGACAAGAACGATGCTTCCTCCTGAAGATGAATTTCACAACTGTCAGGCATGGAATTAGTGCAAACAAAGCATCAGGTCATGATGGGCAAGGCACGAGAATAAAGTTTGCTTTAGCAGGAAAATTGCTGTGTTTGTTTAGAAAAGGGCTTTTTCTGGCTCATTAATTAGGATGGTGTCTATTTTTACAGGGTGACTGGTTTGCCTGAGCCTGCTGACATCCCGTTGGAGCTGTGCTGGGAGGAGCTGAATAATTTCTCCCTTTTAGCGAGGTTTAATGAGTTTCAGCAGGAATGTCACACAGACAGGGTGGCAGGGGCTTCCCAGACCAAAGAGGGGCTGCTGGGGTGTGATGGCACCAAAATACACAAAATACATCAGTGTGGTTGTAACACACACTTTGAGGTGTCTGTTGGAGGGTGGAAGAGAGCATCTAGAGGAGAGGACCCAGATCAAATGTTGGGTTCCTCAGAAAACCCCACAAAGAGCAAAATGCACTAAAAAACTTGTTGAAAAATGTGTTGTTGTTTTTTTTTTTTTATGATAGAAAGTACCAGACACTGTTTTGATTTGGTATCTTTAGCTTGGAGTGCTCTGTGTCACAACAGTCTGGGTTCTTCAGTGATTTTCTCTGAAGTTTGCATCTCAGAAGACTTTAGGCACTGGGAGATTTGAGCTGTGGTTATTCTGTGGTTGTAGGAGCTGAGAAGCACCTGCAGCTCTCAAGGGCTTTACAGGGATGAGGAACATCTCTGAAGCAGTGAGGGACAAGGCAGGAGGAGCTGGGTCAGGATGGATTTGGAGTCTTGAGTAACGGATTTTGTGTCTGTGGTCTCTTCCTCTGTCACATGCAATCCATTCGTGGTGCTGCTGGCTGGTTTAATTCTTCTCTGTGAGGGTGGTGAGGTCCTAGCACAGGTTTTTTCCAGGGAAGCTGTGGCTGCTTCATCCCTGGAAGTGTCCAGGGCCAGGATGGACAGGGTTTGGAGCAATCTGGGATAGTGGAAGGTGTCCCTGCTCATGGCAAGGGTCTGGAACTGGAAGTTTTTAAGGTCCTTTCCAAACTGTTCCATGATTTAAAATAACCCCTCACACATTCTTCTCACAAATCCAGAATCTCAGCACAAGGGGAAGGGTTGTGCTTAGTTTGTTCTTGTGGTGGAGGCAAATTCCTTCTGTCTGGGACACCCTCCCAGCCTTTGGGAAGAGCTGGCAGAGCTGGTAGCACCAGAGGAAATTCTCACTGCTGCAACTCACGTCCAAGTCTGACTTTTTTTGTGTATGCATCCAGATCCTTCACCAAGGGGACAAACCTGACCAAGCTGACAAATTTCTGTGCTAAAGTGACTGACCTGGTAGACAAGGGATTAGCTGTGGATATTTTCCACCTGGACTTCAGGAAGGACGTTGATGCTCTCTCCTGTAATATCATGGAATCAGGGAATGGCTTGGGTTGGAAGGGAACTGCAGACCATCCGGTTCCACCCCTGCCATGGGCAGGGAACACCCTCCACTATCCCAGGTTTCTCCAAGCCCTCTCCAACCTGGCCTGGAACACTTCTAGGAATGGAGAAGTCCACAACCTCTTTAGGAAACTTGTTCCGAGATCCTCATAGACAAGCAGTGGAGGTGGGGGCTGGGTGGACATCTCTTTTCTGAGCAAAAGCTGGGACTTCTCAGGCTGGAGAAGTGAAGGTTCAAATTGGGGATCATATAAATATCTGTAAACTCCTGAGCCAGGCTCCTTTCAGTGATTCCCAGTGCCAGGATCAGGCAAAGGACACAAACTGAAACCCAGGAAACATCAGGAAACACTTTATGACTGTGAGGCTGACTGAGCACTGGCAGAGGTTTCCCAGGGAAGTTGCAGAATCTCCATCCTTGGAGATATTAAAAGCCCACCTGTAGACAGTCCTGGATAAGAGGCTTCAGGTGGTCCTGCCTGAGGGCAGGGATTGGGCTGGTGGAGCTCCAGAGGCCCCTTCCAACTTCCCTCATTCTGTGATTCTGGGAGTTTGGGAGTCTGGGATCTCTTTCTGATGCTCTGCTAAAGTCAAGAAGTGATGTAGATCCAGAAAACAGAGAAGTAAATCAGCCCAAGCTCTTTCCTGTGTCACAGGGTCTCCTGTGTGTGTGGCTCTGTCTTGTTTGACTCATCACAAGGGGTCTGAACCCGACCTGAGGCTGTGCTTTGACCACCAGACCTTTGTGTTTCTCATTCCCACCTGCCCAAACACGTTCTATTATTCCATTCCCATTCTCAGCATGATTATTTTGGAAAATCCCTCCCGAGAGATAGCTGGAGGGGCACAGA
The DNA here is from genome assembly GCA_013397075.1 of Rhabdornis inornatus. Classification (NCBI taxonomy): domain Eukaryota; kingdom Metazoa; phylum Chordata; class Aves; order Passeriformes; family Rhabdornithidae; genus Rhabdornis; species Rhabdornis inornatus. The sequence goes on along the minus strand of VWZS01010060.1, from coordinate 575,803 downwards.
CAGAATCCACACTGAGGCCATCCTTGTTTTCCCTCCTCACAGGACACTCCTTGCAGTGTTACACGTGCAGGGATTTGACCTCAGTTGACAAGTGCCAGACAATTGAGAACTGCACACAGGAGGAGATCATGTGCAAGACTACGATGTATTCCCTGGAGGATGGTAAGAACAATTCCTTCTTTATCCATAATTTTAACAGGAATCAGTGTTTTGACAGTGCTGCTGTGGTTCCTCTTCCTACTTATATGTGGAAAAGAACTCCAGTGGGAGCTCCAGCTCTCCTGCTGTTGTGGGAAGCAGTGTTTGTGTGAGGGAATATTTGGTGAATGCAAGCTCCTGGTTAATGCTCAAAAATAAGATTTTAACTTTTTGCGAGGTCACGTGGTGATAGGAAAACAGGGAATGGCTTTAAACCTAAAGAAGGCGAGTTTAAATTGGATATTAGGAAGAAATTTCTCCCTGTGAGGGTGGGGAGGCCCTAGCAGAGGTTTCCCAGAGAAGCTGTGGCTGCCCCGTCCCTGGAAGTGTCCAAGGCCAGGTTGGACAGGGCTTGGAGCAACCTGGGATAGTGGAAGGTGTCCCATGGCAGAGAGGCTGGAATTTGATGATCTATAAGTTCCTTTCCAACCCAAACCATTCTCTAATCCTATGACACCAACTCCTGGTCATCAGAAGACAAAAAAGAATGGTGATGCTCTCCTCTGTTTTTCCCAGTCCTAACTGTTGCTGCTTTTTTTTCTTGGCCATAGTTTATCCCCCCACGGGAATCTCCACTGTCACCAAGATGTGTGCCTCCACCTGTGAACCTTCTGACGTGGATAACATTGGGATGACACGTCCTGTCACCTGCTGTTACTCTGACCTGTGCAACTATGATGGGGCAGCAAGTTTGAGCACCAGCGTCGTGCCAGTTGGGATCCTGGCAAGTTCCCTCTGTGCCTTTTTCTGGACTAGACTGTGAGGGGATGATGGGAGTCGTTTATTCTGAAAATTCCATGAAGAAAATTAAACCCCCCCCCACCAGCCCAGCTTTCCATGTGGATGCCTCACGAACAACACTTAACAGCTCCCATTTTTTTTTTTTTTTAATATCCGCACTTTCCCCAAAACTAATAGAGAAGCAGAACTCAGGAAGGCCCAACTCAAATGTTTCATTGCTTTTTCAACAACTCCCACAAAATTTACTGTGGAGTTTCTCTGCTGTGCTGCTCTGGTTGGGTTTGAAGTAAAAAATTCAAATATGTGAAGTATATTTAAGGCAAAAAACCTTGAGAAGAGCCTTCCCTACCCTCTTAGAGCAGATCCTCTCTGCCCCATCATTTTCTACTGTTCTTCCTAGATCTCGTTCTTTGTACCCAAAAAATTAAGGAGACATTCTGTGTCCAAAACATGAGGCAGGAGACTGAACTTCCCATGCCAATGATCTGTTCCAGACGGGTTAAAATTTCATGTTGTCTGTACCCTTTTGAGCAGAATAAAAATAATCTTGTGTTCAAACGGTTGTAATTACATTTAATTTTTCTTTTTTTTTGCTTCTAAACTCCATCTTGCAATATTGTTTAACAGTTAACAGAGTTGGGTTTTGGGGTCAGTCCCACAACAGATGGATGAGATATTTCCCATTATCCCTCACTGGAAATGACTTTCTATCAACATTTCTTCCATCAACTCCCCTTATACAAATCTATCTTTACTAGGAATACCGAATTTTCCCTGAATTTGGATATCAGTGGAAAGACTTTCCCCCTTGCTTTAATCCTCCAGCACATCATCTGCAATTCCTTGTGTGTTGCTCTGGGCTCTTACATTTTGATCCCTCCCACTCTGGTTCTGCATTTTCCTATAATCCCCTTTCCAAGGTCCAGCAAAAATATCCTCCTCCAATTACCACCCTGCTCCTGATATTTGGGGTAATCAATCCAAATGTGATATAAACTCTTCCATGTGGCACACGTGGTTTCCAACAGAGGTGGTACAATTCCCATCCTTGGGAAGTTTTTATGGCCTAGACGGGTGAAGTCCTGAGAAACCTGGGCTGACCTCAAAACTGGGAGCTTGGATCAGGAGCTTGGATTAGGAACATTCTGAGGTTGCCTTTCCAACCTGAGTTCCCTGTAAATCATGATCCCATTGGGATTACTGGAACACAAACACCATCATTTCCAGGCATTCTACACAGAACACACACAGGGAAAAAATTCTTCCCTGGGAGGATGATGAAGCCCTGGCACAGATTTTCCAGAGAAGCTGTGGCTGCCCCTGGATCCCTGGAAGTGTCCAAGGCCAGGCTGGATGGAGCTTGGAGCAGCTGGGATAGTGGAAGGTGCCCTTGCCCATGGCAGGGGTTGGAATGAGATCATCTTGAAGGTCCCTTTCAACCCAAACCATCTCATGATTCCATGAAACTCTGAAAGCTCCTTGGTGGGGATTTCTCCAGCTCTGCCAAAGTCACAGATCCCGGAGCCAAGTGGGTTGACCCAAGAGGTGCCCCTGGGAGAAAACCAGGAAGTCCCAACACATTGTCCCACGACTTCATTTGGGGCAAGCGGTGAAATTTCCCACTGCGTCCTTCAGCCCTGCACATCTGTGACTCTTTTGAGCCACTGAGATCTTTCTGAGGTCCCCACCCTCCAAGAATGATCAGACACGGCTGATTGCAGCCACCCCTCAGCCGTCATGGCTTTGAGGAGCTGTGTGTGGAGGAGCTGATCCTCCCCTCCCTTCCTTGGCCACGGGAGCCTCACCCCTTTGATGTCTGGCCAGTTTGGCAGCGTGTTTGCCACATTCCGGCTGTTCCCTTCAGGGATCCTGGCTGTGGGGGGAAATCTGGGCTGAAAGGCAGAAAATCTGTGTGGGTGAGGCTTTGGAGTCACCCCCTCCCTGGGGTGAAGCGGAGCTCTCCAAACTCGGGGTGATGCTTCGTGGTGAAACATCAACCTGAACCTGTCTATGGTTTGTATCTTTTCTGATATAAAAATTAATTTATTAATTAATATATTAGCTGTGTTTCACCTGGTGTGAAGCTGTCCTCAACTTCCTGCTTCTGGAAATGTCTCATATTATTTATTTCCCCCCAATAGCCACATTTTCTTGGGTTCATTTTTGCCAAAATTTAATTCCCTCCTCATCCAGTTGGTTTCCAGGTCCATCTGTTTTTTCTAATCCTCCTCATTCCCGGGAGCTGTTCAAAGCTCTCCCTGAAGGTTTCCCTGCATTTGTTTAGGAATGAGTCTTTTGCTCCTTTTTTTTTTTTCCTCCCCAAGCTCTCCCAACCCTTTGGGTTTGCCTCTTGTCCTGTCACGGTGAATCTTTGGAAGAGTTTGGCTCAGTCTTTTCTAGATCTTTTTTGAAACACTGGGAGAGGACAAGGGTTCATATTTCAGACAAAAGGCAAGGAGAACTTCAGGGAGAGATGGGTAACTTGTCGAAAGCTATCTGAGGAATTCAGGCAGGGCTTTGCTTGGTCACTGGACACTGGCTTTGGAGCAGACATCCACCCCACACCTTCCTGACTCTTGTATGGATCTGGAATGAGTTGCCACCTCGTATTTTGTTAATGGGAATTAATAAAGTGGTCTGTGTTTTCCTCCTAGCTCAGCTCAGGCATGGATTTTTGTAGAACAACCTGGCTCTGGTTTGTTGCTTCAGCTCCCAGCCTGAGAGACCTTCCCAAGGGCCTGGATCTGTCTAAACAGATTCCCTTGGGAGCAGTAGGGCTCAGGAGGGATTCCGGATAAACACAACCTCACTGTACACTGAGATAAGCTCCCTACCATATTTATCTGAATATATTTTGTTTTTTCCCTGTCCCCAGAGGCAAAAGCAGGTGAATTCCCTCTTGGAAGCCCTCCAGGTAAAATCCAGCTTGGTGACTGCAGGATATAGCTCAGGAATCTGGGAATCAGCAAACAGCCATGCCAGAATGTTTCACTGCTGCCTCTGAAAAACAGGGATCTGTGTCGTGCTTCCAATCCTTGCAGGATAGAATCAGTCCAGTGTGTTTGCTAATTCTTTCTTGAAGGAAGTGTCCCAAGAGGCCAAGGCAGTTGTGATTTCCTGTTGGGATTGCAGAACCCTTCAGTGACATCCTGAGGAGGAGTGATCGAGGTTTTCTTTTATGTCCCTGCATAAAAAAGCCCTTTGCTGCTGCTCCTGAAAATACGAAGTCTGAATTTCAACAGTGCTTGAGTTGTTCCATCTGGAAGATCATCCCTCTAATTCCCTGGGGCAGGGACACCTTCCACTATCCCAGGTTGCTCCAATACCTGTCCAACCTGGCCTTGGACACTTCCAGGGATGGGGCAGCCACAGCTTCTCTGGGAAACCTGTGCCACCCATACAGGGAAGAATTCTTTCCCAATATCCCATCTATCCCTGCCCTCTGGCAGTGGGAAGCCATTCCCTCTGTCCTGTCCCTCCATCCCTTATTCAAAGTCTCTGTCTAGCTCTCTTGGACCCCATTTAGGCACCAGAAGGAGCTTTAAGGTCTCCCTGGAGTTTTGTCTTCTCAAGGTGAACAGCCCCAGCCCTCCCAGCCTGTCCATGCACCTTACTTTCCTGGAAAAAAAACCCAAAAAAATATGGATAGATGTGCCCAGAGTGAACATCCCAGTTTGCAAGCAGAGCTGTGTGTGTTCCTAGACCAGGAAGCAGAAACGTGCGCTCATAAAATCCAGGAAGTTTTTTCAAAACTGATGTTAAGAACTAACCTGGATGGCTTCCTTCACTCCGAGGAGGCTCCCCGTGGTTATATAAGGAGATTATCTTTGACTTCAAGGCTGTGTCAGTGTGACTCAGGCCCTCAAGGGCAGGGCTGTGTCACCAGGCCATGGTTATGGGTTTGCAAATCCCTGCTCCCTATGGCAACCCCACCATCCCCCTCGGAAACAAACTGGAAAGGACTTGGACCTGGCACAGGGATCCAAGGGAGAATGGAAACTTTTGCTGATGTTTGGAGAGATATCCAGCTGGATGTGACAGCAGCTGAGCTATGGTGAAAGGTGTTTTGGGGGTAGAGCAGAAATAAAAGGAGTTGTATCCCAGTATGGATCCAGATCTGGAATTTTACATGAGGTTGGAAGGCAGCTCTGGAGTCTGTGGTCCAACCCCCTGGGCTCATTTGGGGGATGATTCAGCTGCTTTTCCCAACATGTGGATGGAAATGCTGTTCCAAAGCCCATTTTTGGTGAATTATGGAGTTTTATGGACTTTTCTAAGGCTACAGTAAGATGAAGGTGGGGTGGGAACTGAGCCATCCTTCATAGTTCTCCCTTATTCACGGATGAACAATATTTCATGGGATAGTAGGATGGTTTGAGTTGGAAAGACCTTCAAGACCATCCAGTTCCAACCCTCTGCCATGGACAGGGACACCTCCCACTATCCCAGGTTGCTCCAAGCCCCATCCAACCTGGCTGTGGACATTTCCAGGGATGGAGCAGCCACAGCTTCTCTGGACAGCTTGTGCCAGGGCCTCACCACCCTCATAAGGAAGAATTCCTTCCTAAATTCCAAACTAAATTTACCCTTTATTTTAAACAGAATTGTTTCTTTTTGCTGGGACATGTTTACCACCTGAATTTTTGGAGCAATTAATTATTTTAATTTCTTCACAAACCACACAGAGATTTTTTTATTTTATGAACTTCTGCAAAGGGGTTTGGTTCAGTGTCACACACAACAGTTTATGACACGGCTTCCTTGACTCTAAAATGAGAGGAATATTTATCAGCCAGCTTTAATACTGAAGTTTTTGTGCCTAAATTCAGGCTGTGAGGTCCTCAGAGGAAAAGTTGTTGTAGAGCTTCAAAGCCTTGTTCCAATAATTTGTTATCTTGGCAATGAATTCTTCCCAGTGCTCCCATTTGATTGTATCCAAGGAATTTAGGACACTTTCCAGGTGCAAAGTTTTCCTGAGAGAGAAGGATCTCACAGAAAGCTTGGCTGGAAATGTTGCATTCTCCACCTTCCAAAACCAAGGTCTGGATGCCCAGTGCATGCTTGTCCCACTTATCAGCTGGAATTAGAATATGCAGCTATTTATAAGGAAAACCTACATCTGGATCCCAAAAATAGAGTGGGATAAAGCCTCGTGAGGAATTAAAAAAAAAAAAAAACATTGGAAATAACAGTGCTGCATTTAAACAGTTCAGGTTGTCACGGGCTTGCTTTCCTTCAAAAGCTGTTTACTCCAGTGGTGACTAATTCCATGTATCTTTCCAGACCTGTAGGATGGCAGGATACAGCCCAGGGACAGAATTTTGAGTTTTCAGGAGAGAAGCAATGCTATAAAATGAGGAACAGGGATGGTTCAGCCTCGTGTCTCCTCCTGTGATCAGGAAAAAAATGATCCCACTCTGGACTGGACCTGCCTGAGCTGCAGAGAGGAACCTGCTGCCACTCATTCCCATGGGATACTCATTCCCATGGGATTGAGTGAACCCAGGACACAGCAGGGACATTTCCTGAGGTTATTTCTACCACAGTGCTGGAAGGAGGTGACTTTGTCACTCCTTGTCCCCAAAAACAAAGCATGAGGATCTTGGAGCCAATCCAGCTGCAAACATCTGGGGGCTTGTAGTCAGTGCCTACAAACTCCTAAGACCTAATTAAGCTCAGGTGCACTTAATCCTTAATGAACCAACAATGTTATCACATGTTGTTCTGGAGTTTGGATGATTACAGGATTCCATAAAACCCATTAACTCTTCCTTGGCCTCTGGGGCTGGCAAGAGGCTGCCAAAATAAATGAGGTTATTGAGCAACAAGGGAGGAACATGAACACAGATCCATCCATCCATCCATCCATCCATCCATCCATCCATCCATCCATCCATCCATCCATCCATCCATCCATCCTCCTGCTATCCTGGCTTTCCCCAAAAAAACTCAGCCACTCCCCAGGGCTCTTAATCCAAACACTGCTGGCACCATGGTTTGGAGCTTGGGACATGGATCAGGATGGATTCCATCACTCTGGCTCAGGAATTCTCAGCTTGAACAGAGCTTCCTTGAGCAGTTCAGGGTGGGGGACCCAGCTGTCTGCTTGTGGGGTGGAGGATGGTTGAGCTCTAAAGCTTGGAAAAATCCATGAAATTATGGCAAATTGAGAAATTACACTGAATAAAAGACATGGATGAAAGAAAAAAGAGGTGCTGAACACCCTGTCTTAGATTAGAAATTAGGAGGGATTTCTCCACAGAGGGGGGAGTCAAATATTTGGACAGGCTTCCCAGGGGGGTGATTGGTGTTCCAAATCTCTCAGTGCTTAAGAAATATTTGGATAATGCCACTTATAATAAAGTTTAACTTTTGAGCAGTCCATAGGTGGTCGGGCAGTTGGATTAGAGAGTCACTGTAGATCACTTCCAACTGAAATCTCCTCTCCTCTCCTCTCCTCTCCTCTCCTCTCCTCCTCAGAGACATTTCCAGATAAAAAGGAAATTCCATGCATGAAGATCCATTTTTGCTTGGTGGCTATTTCTCACATGACACAGGATTTCTATAGGTTTTAGATGCACTTGTGTGACCAAATGATTGTACCCTGAGCACAAGGTGAGTGCTTGACTCCACACACCTGATATTTCTTTCCCAGGTGACCTCATGGCTCATCGAAAGCAGCCTCCTGCCAGGAATTGCATTTTATTGCAAAAAAGGGGAAGCACCAGTGGGACTCTCAGCTGTGTTTTTCTATGGAGTAAGGATTAATGAATTATCTTTTTAAAGGCGTAATGTTGTAGCTCAGAGATTGAATAAAGCATTTCAGCTCCTTTATCCAACCCAGGAGAGGGAAAAAAACAGATCCTCCAAGGACCCTTTTTGTGATGTTCTCCTAACTGGTGACATCTTGCACAGAGCTTGGATTTCTCAAGGTCACAGTCACAAATAATGATAATTATTGTGCTTGGAGTGCTGATCTTCCTCGAGCAGATCAGAACAGGCTGGAGCCCATGGAAATACCACCCAAGAGCAGAGAGAAGAAGAGCAGTAATTTATTCCTTATGTGCTTTTTGACCATCACAGCTGTGAAAGTCTGGAATATGAGCCACAGAGATCCACAGATTTCAGATGAATTTTTTTCTTCAAATAAGTAATAAGAAATAGAATAGAGTAGAGTAGAAATAATGATGGGAGTTGGATTTAGAAGCTCAGGAGACCCTAGGCATGTGCTCCTTGGATAGTAAAATCCCCTTGAGATTACTAAGATTGACTCTCTGTGCTTGAAGAATCCCACCAGGCAGTGACATCTTTGCACACAGCTGGAACAGCAAAAATAAGATTTCAGAAACCCCTTTTGTGATCCAAGGGCACCAGAAGGCAAAAAACCCTTCCTAGTTGCATTCCCCGAAGTTCTTAAGCAGCTCATGGATGGTGGAGGGTGGCATTTTGTTTAAAACCCCTCATTTTGTGGGGAAGAGTCAGATATTTTGCTATTCACTCTCCCCTCCTCTCCAGGATGACTTTCCTGCTCTGCTGTGAGTGTGTCAAAGTCTGTCACCATCTCCCACGTGTTTGTTTCTCTTTCAGAATTTGGGTGGCATCCTCCAACGTGGTGACAGCTGTCTTGATGCTAAAAACACCTCTTCCCCCGTGGCTTCTCTCCCTGGAGATCGGCAGCAGCCAGGAAGGATTAGGAACAACGTCTGGCTTGTTTTCAGCCTGGCTTTGTAAGGACACAGCTCATCTGATCATGGCTTTGTGCGTGAGCAGTTTAATGACACAGAGCTGCTGCTTTGGATTCCTGCACAGAAGGAGTTTTTGGAGGCCCTGTGGATTTCAGGAAACAGATTTTTGGGTGGAAAAGGTGCTGTTAAAGCTTCCACTGGGACTGGAGACACCTTTTAAATGATTCAGAAGGTCTGTGAGGAAGAACAGCATCAAAGCACGTCGATAATGAGCTCATGGTGAGCCTGTTCCCAGGAATCCCACTTGGGATGGATGCTCCTCACTGGGAGCAGTGGCACATCCCTCTGCAAGCATTTCCCATCCCTGCTGGCTCCCAGCCACCCTCTGGAATCCTGCCACTGCCCAGGGCACAGTTTCGACTGGCAGATTTCCACCCACCCCGGGATTTCACGGAGGCAAAGCCTCCAGCCCCAGCCCGTGTTTGTGCCTCGTCCAGGGAACCCAGGGAGAAGCCAAGGAATGTGCGGAGCAGCAGCGCTCAAAGAAGGAGCAGAGCCTCTCCCACTCATCCCAAGCTCCTCACTCTGCTCTTCTCGTGAGATTTTTGGAGGTGTCCTGTGCAAGGCCAGGAGCTGGACTCGATGACCCTTGTGGGTCCCTTCCAGCTCAGGATATTCTGTGATTCCATGATTCTAAATCCAGGAGCAAATGCACCAACACTGGAGCGCCTTGACTTCACTCAACCTGATTTTCCAGGAAATCTTTTACATCTCCTCCCCTGATTATTGAGTGAAAGCCATTTCTTTTACAAGAATGTGAAGGGATGGATGTCCCAGTCCCAACAGGACAGGAATAACTCCTGGATGATGAGTCCAGGGCAAGGCTACGCATTAAAACAAGATTTGAACTGTGCCTCAGTACAGGGGTGTCACTGCTGGTGTGACTGGGGACACATCAAATTGTCCTTGGAATGGGCAGGAAAGGCCTGAAGACATGGAAAGCATCTTCACCCCTTGTATTACACAGTGCCAGGACAAGGGAGAATGGCTTTCCACTGACAGAGGGCAGGGATAAATGGGATATTGGGGAGAAATTCTTGGCTGTGAAGGTGGGGAAGCCCTGGCACAGGTTTCCCAGAGAAGCTGTCCCATCCCAGGAAGTGTTCCAGGCAAGGTTGGACAGGGCTTGGAGCAAACTGGGATAGTGGAAGGTGTCCCAAGGCAAGGGGTTGGAATTTGGTGATTTATACAGACCCATCCAATGCATTCCACGATTCCATTGAGACCTGCTGGCCAAAGGCAGCCTGTATGATATTTATTCAGATTCTGGGTTAGGATTTTGGGACTCTGATCCATGTATTTCATATGTTTTGGCTTTCAGTTCCCTGTAATATGTTGGATCTCGTGGATTTCAGCAATTTGCCCAACAATGAGCTGGTGCAAAATTGTTTCCCCCCAAGGCACAACATCCTCACCTACATTTACTGAGGATATTCAGAAACTTAAAGCTCAGTCCTAAAAAATGTGTGGCTGGACCGAGCCTGGAGCCACCAACGTGTGACAATTCCCATCTGTCCAGTGGGGACTGAGTGATAAAAGGGATCAGGATGCAGACCAGGGCACAGAAGAATTAAAACACATCCTGAGAGTTTTCCAACCTGATGGGAATGTGCAGAGTGCAGCTCCAGGTCTGTGCTGGAGGTGGAGCCCACCCAGACCATCTGGCTCAGCCCTTTTTACAACATTCTGAGCATCTCTCTCATATCCAAGTGACCCAAAATGACTTTTCTAAATTAAGATCCCAACCACGACGCTGTGCTCGACTTCCTTCCCCCTCAACACATCTGCTGCTGACACTGAAAGGTTCTTTTCACCTCATTTTTAGGCTTTGTTTCCAGGCCTGGGGCTGTACAGAATAAAGAGGGAAAGAGGCTTCTGTGTTCCTCTGGAGTTAGGGATGTGAGAGTCAAGCAGCAGAAAAATGAAGATATCCAAGAGAGGATGTGCTGTCGTGTCAGAGGCAGATGCTCCAAGCCCTCCAAACCCTAATATGGAAAAATAGCTCTATTTTAAGACTGGAAAAAAGTGCACATGATAGGTTTGAGATGAGAAATAATTTGGGAGTGATATTGAAAATGATATCACTGCTGCTTGTACTTCAGCGCTGCCAGGCTCATTCCATAATTAATAACTCCTTCAGATGGAGTGACTTTCCTTTGAGGGTGCAGAATTAAACATTTAAATCCCTCTCTGTAAATACAAGGCTGTGGCAGAGCTCTCCAGAAGCCTTGCAGCTACACTCTAATGTATATTTATATTCTAGATAAGTATTTTTAGCCAGAACTACAAGTCCTCTCTGTATTTGATGACATCAGAGCTCTGTTTTACATGCAATGTCCTGACTGCGAAAAATATCCCCTTCTTCTTCCTGCTCTTGGAATATTGTGATAATTTCTGCCCTTGTCTCATCTCTCTTCCACATTTGTGTTCCAAGAGGGCTGTGTGGGGCTTTTTTCCTCTCTCTCAATCCCAAAGATGGTAAAATACACAAAATTTTTGAAAATCAAAGCAGCCAAACAGTTCCTGGTGTTTCCCACCTCTGCAATCGGGTCATGCTGGGATAACAACCAGCACTCATGGCCTGACCAGTGTCCTGCTGTGGAAAGCAACTGGAAATGATCCCTGCTGGAAAACCCAGTCCTTTAAATATTAATCCTGCTGTTCCCATGATGCTGCTCTTGGAATCCTGCTCAGGGCAAACCAGGATTGAACCTGGGTCCTTCTTCAGTTTAAATCCAAGCTGAGTGCTTTTCCGGAGGAGGAATTATCTTTTGGAATGTCCACTCCACTTTCTGGAATCATGGAGCTCACAAGTAAAGGCTACTCAAGGCTCATATATAGCCCTGATTTTCGGCTGGAGGTGGGATTCAACAGGCTATCCCAGCTGGAATATCCACACAGATGAGCCTCTCTTGTTCTTTACTCTCTAATTTCTGGGTGGAAAAAAGCACTTCAGGTTTGCAACTGGAAGCAGGAGATGCAGACCAGGAAAAATTTCTTCCCCGTGTGGGTGGTAAAGCCCTGCAAAGGTTGCCCAGAGAAGCTGTGGCTGCTCCATCTCTGAGAGTGTTCAAGGCCAGGCTGGATGGCACTTGGAGCAATCTGGAATAGTGGAAGGTGTCCCTGCCCATGGCAGAGGTTGGAATTTGACGATCTTGAAGCTCCCTCCCCACCCAAACCATTCCATGATTCTGCATATCTCCAGTGCTGCCCCACATTTGCAGAAGGGCTGCAAGACCATGGAAAAGGCAAAACTTTTTGCCCAGATAAGGCATAAGGCACTGAGGAATGCCCTCAAATCTGGAGTTAAAATCTCTGAATGTGCTGGGAAGAGCAAGCCCTCAGACAGACAAGAAAAATCCTTCAGCAGAGCAGCATCAGCCCTGGATTCTGCTGGCTGTGAAGCCTCACCCGGCAGGGCTGAGAGGTTGCAGGTCTTTTTCTGGCCCTTTGGAGACACATTTTCCTCTGTTCTATTTTCTCCAGCCTATATTTAAACTTCTCCCTCCCCGTGTCCACTCGACCCAGTGACGCAAAAATCCGGCCAGGCCTTTGAATCTCCTACATTTCCTGGGGCAGTGGCACTCACTGGGTTTAACTCTTAAGGAGCTAAGGGAGGGATAAATAACAGCAATAACCACAGAAACAGCAAATTCCATTTTTTAAAGTGCTCCCAGTGACGCCTGTTCAGCCTTGTGGCTGCCACAGTGTGAACAGCTGACTTGCGATGCAAAAAGAAAAAAAGGCATTTTGTACCCCTGCGTGTGAAGGGTTTGTCACCTCTCCTAATCAAGGAATGTATTAGAGGTGCTTTGAAGATGAAAAGCTCCTTTTGAGCCTGTTTTGGCTCCAGTAGGAACTCGTGGGTCACGCTGGCAGGTGACAGGAGGGGCAGGATGCTCACAGCCAGCCCTGCTGACACGAGGGGACAGTTCCCACATGGAGCATCTTTGCAGCACAGCAATGTCATTCCCAGCCTCCTGTTGGCCTCGATGCTGACCTCAGGCACTTTTTTTTTGCTCCCTGAAACCCCTCCCAGTTCTCCCAGTGTATATCCCTAAAGATCCTCCTGTCCCACTGGAGTGTATTTTACCCTTTCCCCCCTCTTTTCCAGCAGGGCTAGCCATAAATCTGGCTCTTCCAAGGAGGATTTTTGCACTCCCTTGCACATCCCTGCGTGTGGTTTCCCCTCTGTCTGGCACAGGGCAGTTTGGGAGCTGAGAAAACTAGTTAGAAACCCCCTCCCTGCACCCTGTGCTGCCCCACACTCCTTTCCCATAGGAATATCAAGCACAAATGAAAGATGCTGCAGGCTGAAAACCAGAGAATCCAACTTTATTTACGAAATTCTCACCCAGAAGGGAACCCTCATCCTCCCAGTCCCTCTGTATCCAGGCCCTGCCCCATCCACACATGGAAAGCAGAGCCCAGGATCCTGCAGAAAATGTGGAAAGGCTGCTGGAAACAGAGCTGGAAGCCAGGATAAAAAAACAAAAAAAGGAATGTGATCTCAGGATGGCAGGGATGGAGCTTTGCTTCTGGCCTGGCACATCCAACTGGTTTTGAAGCACAGAAAAACAGAACAGACGAGTGGGAAGCAGGGATGGTGCTCAGTGTCTGCGAGAGTGGGTGGAATACTGGGATTTGAGTAAATTCCAATTATTATCCTCTCCATGGTATTTGCTCCCTGTAGATCTCAGCATTGCCAGGGGGTTTTCAGGGAAGCTGTCAGTGTTTTAGTGGAGCTCTGAGGGTTTCACCTTCAGGACAAAGGGCTCATCATCCTCCTGAGCTCACAGGGACTTCTGCCAAGGAATTCAAAATTTTCAGAGTTTTCTTCTAAATGGTACCAAGGCAGACCTTGAGAAACTGTTCCCTCTGTGCAAGGAGGAAAAGGAGCCCCCTACTTTGGTTTCTTGCAGAAAGAGAGTGGAAAAAGGGGGAAAAAAATGGAGGAAAAATAGGTTTTGCCACAGAGGAGGTTGCAGGGATGCTGTGAACATGCAAGGACGGTGCATGGGATGTGCCTGCTCCACTCTACCCTTGCTTCCCCATCATCTGGATGATCCCTGGCAATAGGAACAGAGGGAATGGCAAATTTCCTGGATCTCTGTGAGCTGGGCACACCTGGCTCATTCATATCTGCTTCCACTCCAGCTGCTTTTACAGCAATCAATCCCACATCTGCTCCAAGCAATGCCAGCTGGGATCCCAGAACTTTTAACTGATTTTTCCCAGACCTGAGGGTCTGGGATAACCATTATTTTTCCTATCCTGCAGTTTCTGCTCTGAAGGGATAAAGGGAGGGAAGAATAAGAGAAGAATTTTCTTGGAACAGTCTTTAAAACATCTGGAAAAGGAAATCTGGGAGCTCCAACTGCAACCTGAGCTCAGGCTGAGGGGAGGGCTGTGTTTGTCTGGCCAAAGTTGGAAATTTGGGGTGCAGGTCTGACCTACCCTGGTCTGTCAGTCAAAAGAGTGTTCTGAGATTTCCAGAAATTTTTCCCATTCCCACATGGAAGTTGAGCACTTCTGAACTCATTCCTTAGCTTATCCTTGGAATTAAGCGCCAGCTCTCTGCAGTTGCCACCCAAATCCTGATGGGCAGGAAGAAACTGGGCCCAGATCCATCTGCTCCTCTCAACCAGGGCATGGCACAGGGAAGCTGAAGCTGTGGATGTCCCATCCCTGGAATTGTTCCAGGCCAGGTTGCATGGGGCTTGGAGCAACCTGGGATAGTGGAAGGTGTCCCTGCCCATGGCAGGGGGTTGGAACTGGATGATCTTGATGGTTCCTTCCAACCAAACCCAACCCAACCCATTCTCTGTGGGTCCTGGAGACCAGAAGCAGCTGAAGGTGAGAAACATCTGCTTAAACAGCTGGAAACTGGAGAGGTTTGAGGGATTTCAGTCCAGGTGCCCAAAGTCTTGGCTTGAATCCAGCATTGAAGATTGGGTGAAGCCACACCTCAGCGAAGAAGGACATTCCCAAAGCATCTAAGAGTTCATGGGGCAGCTTGGCAGGGAGAGTGGTGGGCTTTCAGCTGGAGCTGGGATTCTTGTGACCTCACAGGGAGCACTGGAGGACCGTGCCAGCCACCAGGGCCACCAGACCCAGCGCTGCAGAGCTGCTCCTCACCCCACTGATGCTCTTGGTGTCATCCGTGCACAGGTCGGTGTAGCAGCAGGATTTGGGCCTGGATGCCCCTATCCCATCGTAGGGGAGGCATTCCTCCTCACAGTCCCTGGTCACGGTGATGTTGCCAAAAAAGGGATAACCTGGGAGAGGAGGAGGAGGTGAGAGAGGGGAAAAAATAGTGAAGGTAGATGGGATTGAGAAACACCGGCAGAGGAGGTGTTGGATATCCCTAATCCATGGCCTCTAATCCAGCCTATTTCTTGTGGGAACAGGTCTGCCAGTTCTCACTGCTGACTCTCTCTCAGCCTCCTGCTCCTTCCAAAATCATTCCAGCATGGACAAGGGTCACAATTCTCTGTAGATATTTGCACTGTCTATAAATTCAGGGTCCTTAGAGATATTGGTGTAGGAAAGGCAACACAGAGGGAAGAAGTGCAGTGAGTCCTGGTACTTCACTGTGAGACTCCAAATCTGGTGGATTTCTCTCTTTCCCTCTTTAGAGTGGAATAATTTCACCTGGGTTTTTATGGAGATGTTAAAGGATAATCCAGGCTGGGAGTGGGATGGGGAGAGGGAAGTGAACAGACTGAGGGAGGTGATTCTCCTCCTCTGTTCTAGTGAGATCCCACCTGAAGAGCTGCCTCCAGCTCTGGGATGTGACAAAGACAGGGAATTGTTGGAACAGGTCCAGAGGAGGCCATGGATGTGCTCCAAGGACTGGAGCTCCTTTGCTCTGGAGCCAGGTTGGAAAAGCTGGAAATGTCCAGCCTGGAGAAGAGAAGGCTCCAGGGAGACCTCAGAGCCCCTTCCAGTGCTTGAAGGGGCTCAAGGAGAGATGGAGAGGGACTGGGGACAAGGGATGGAGGGACAGGACACAAGGAATGGCTTCCCACTGCCAGAGTGTGAGGTTAGATGGGATTTTGGGAAGGAATTCTTCCCTGTGAGGATGGTGAGGCCCTGGCACAGGGTGCCCAGAGCAGCTGTGGCTGCCCCTGCATCCCTGGAAATATCCAAGACCGGGTTGGACACGGTTTTGAGCAACCTGATCTACTGGAACGTGGGGGGTTGGATTTTTAAGCTCCCTCCCAACCCAACCCATCCTGGAATTCTCAGATTTCTCCCCAAGTGAGGGAGTGGTGGCACTCACCTGTCTCCACGGAGTGCAGCGTCGTGGTGCACACATTGGCTTTGGGGGGACACAGGATGGCTGTCCTGCACCTGGAAATCTCTGTGGGCTCCTTGCACGTGTAACATCGTAGGGACTGGGCTGCAGAGGGAACAGAAGAGGTGTCTGAGGTGACACAGCAGGGAAGGCAGACCCAAATCTGCAGCTTTCTGACCAAAATGCAGCAGTGTCCAAAATGAAGCATGTCTGGAGGCAATGGCAAAGCTTGGATATGCTGGAGGTGGGGGAAAGACCAAATGACTTTGGAGGCTCAGCAGCCCGAAAAAGAGGGATTTAGTGGGACCTGCTCCTTGAGGAGCTTTGGTGGGTCTGAGCATCCTCTGTAAGAAGTCAGCCTGGGGAAGAGGAGGCTGAGGGAAGACTTTTTGGGATCTACAGCTTGCTCATGAGGGGAAGGGGAAGGGCATCACTGATCTCTCCTCTCTGGAGCAGTGGCAGAATCCAAGGGAATGGCCTGGAACTGTGTCAGGGGAGGTTTAGGTTGGATATCAGGAAAAGGTTCTTCCCCCAGAGAGTGGTCAGGCACTGGAAGAGGCTCCCCAGGGAACGGTCACAGCATCAAGAGTTCAGGAAGTATTTGGACAAAGCTCTCAGGCACAGGGTGGGATTGTTGGGGTGTCCTGTGCAGGGCCAGGAGCTGGACTTTGATAATTCTTGTGGGTCCCTTCCAAATCAGGATATTCCATGATTGTGGAAACCAGCTCCTTCTGCTGAGAGCAGCATTCCCCAGCTGGGACAGCCACAGCTCCTTCCTGCTTGTTTAAGGGAAATTCTTAGGAATCAGTAACTGGGAGAAGGATTTAAATTTCAGAGCTGTAACAGATTCTGAGGGCCGAGTGTGGCCTCAAAACCACTCTCATCAGAGGCCACGCTGCTTTTTAAAGAGGTGATGTACAAACCCTTGCTGGGTGCCACCTGGGGAAGGGACATCTCTAAACATGCAAATCTTGGTCACAGCAGCTCTCAAAAACCTCAGTGTGAGTGCTGAACATCCACAGGCAGCAGATACCCAGAGTGAGGATTTTCCAAAGTCCTGCTGGTGTGGTTTGATGGCAAAAAACCAGCCTGGTTTGAGATTTTCTATCCTACTCTCCTTCCACCTGCTGAAAAACAACCTGAAAGCGTCCAGTGCCATCTATCGGTAAAAATTCACACCGACGCTGTTTTGTTTTTTTCGTTCCCGTTCTGCTGTCAGAGGAACCTCTGGGGCTTTGTGATAAGGATAAATATTTTAGAAGGTATTTGAACACTTGAATTCAGAAGGAATTTTTAAGGCATCTACTCCTCGCAGCAGCTCCTTTGGAAAATTCAGCTGTGGGGTAGAGCCTGCACAGTGCAAAACTTCTCTTTGTCTCTTTGCAGAAGTAAAAAGGATTTTTTCATGGGAATATTTCAATGTTCTTGTGGCCATACTCCCTGTATGCAGGGGTAGCGGAGCCATCCCTGTTTATCCCAGCTCAGGACCCCACTAGATCCCTTCCCAATGGTCCACGAGAGGTTATTGTATTTTAACAGAAGTAACACATTATCAATAATCATTTGGATGTCTGTGGATGTATAGGGTGGATGGACGGAGCAGTTCTGGCTTCAAGCACTTGAGAAACTGCCCTGCAACCCTTGGGGTGAGGTAGTTTCCATTTACAAACATCAACATTTTCATCAATGATCTGGGAAGTGCCTTGAGGGAATTAATCCCAATTAAAAGCAGGTTTAAGGAAGGAAAGCCTCAACCCCCTCATCTTTCAATGGCTCTGGGTGGGACATTTAGAGGACATGGGTTTTGTGGGAAGGTTGCATGGAAGAGGAAAGCCCAAATCCATAAGGACTGGGACAGGAGGACTGAACAGGAACAGCTCTGCATCCTGATCTGAGCCAATAATTCCCTGTTCCTCATTGTCCAACAGGACCTCCTATTCCTTGATATCAAGCCTCAGGAATATGAACAGTCACAGACACATCCCTCAGCCACAACAGAGGCGCCTAAACCACCTGCTTCCCTCTGGATCATCCCAAAAAAATTATTTCTACCTGATTTCAACCATAAAGCAAATGGGGTTGATAACTCTGTTTCCATAGAATTCTTTGAGACCTTGGGTGGTTTCTCAGAAATTCCATTAAACCCAAGGCAGGAATGCAGATGGAGATATTTGATGCCTGCCCAGGCAGCCTTTCCTTTGAGATCTTCCAGGGTCCCATGGAAACAGCCTGAGGATCTCTGGCTGTAGGTTAAGCCCCTCTGGGGTGGTGTCATCCCTGGAATATCTGTTCCAGGCAGGGATGTAGCTGCAGTTGGTCACATCTTCATGGAGGAAGGACACAGCTGTGGGCAAACCCTGCTGCCAGCTTGCCCAAGAGCCAGACCCATCACAGACCCAGGGGGATTTCCCACCTATCTCCTGAAATAAGGGAAAATCCTGGAGCTGGGGGTTTAATAAAACTCCAATGTCCTTGGAGTTATTTCTCATACCCTCACCCTTATCTATATTGAAGTTTCACCTTCTTGCTTTCAGCATTTCCAGCAGCCAGCTGGGAGGTTTCAGGGATGTCAGGAGCTCGGGATAAACATATCCCACCCCATTCCTGAAGAGGCAGGGTGGCAGCTCAGGTAGAGGCTGGCACTTCAAGCTCTTGCCCAGGCTGGTCCTGTCCTGTACCTTGTGGATGTCCCCTCCATCCCTGGATATGGGTGACAGGTATCCAAAGGACATGCATTGCTCCCAGTCAGGCATCACAGCTCTTCCCACCAGGAAGGCACGTTCCCTTTCCCATTTCACCCTCTCCTGTGATCTTCAGTACAAAAAAAGCATCATTTCCCCTACCTGGGGGTTACCAGGTCTTTCCCCTCCCAGAAATTTCCCAGGGGAGGGGGTCCCTGGAGTGTTGGGAACGAGGAGCTCTTACCCAACTGCAGGAATGCCAGGCCCAGCAGGAGTCCTACCAGGAGCTTCTTCATGCTGAGAGCAGATCCAGCAGCCAGGACAGCTCCAGGGAGCTGCTCCCAGGGAGCTTTATATGTTTTCCCACCCTCCACCACCTGCTGTTGATCCTGTGGGCGGATTCCCTCGGGGTAATCAGGGGAAAGCCCAGCTCCAGTCTGGATTGGGATTTGCAGAGGAACGAGTTCCCTGACGAGGTGACATCACCCCAACGAGCAGACTCCTGCCATACCTCGTCTCTTCCCCAGTTTTATGTCCTGGGGCTGGTCCCATGGAAAAGGAAAAACACGGCTGGCACTGCAAGGTGTGGCCCCATGCCAGGGCTTGGATGGGGAATGTGACAAGGTTTGTTTGCTCCTTCCAGTCTGGCTCCACAAGCTCCAGAGCTGGCTTGTGTCACAGGTGTTGCACTGGCCAACAACTGTCAAGAGGCAAGTGGCAGCAGGCTGGGCTTCCACGTGCTTTGGAGAAATGGTTCCATGGGCTGGCAGGGCTGGGGTTGACCAAAGATGTCTGTTTTCCCAAATCCAGTTCAAAATCAAGCCTGGTTTCTGGATCCCTTGATCATTAACTGAGCTGCTAGGCATGGGAATCACTTGGAGGCTGGTGGGATACGGTGCTTCCAAGTCTGGAATTGGGATGAGTCGTGTGGTCTCAGGTCCTGGGTCATGCTGGCAGAGCAGCATGCTCAGCCTTCCTTTGGAAAGCTGCCAATCATTATTTTTTAATTTATTTTTAAAATTTTATAAATTTTATCCTGAAGCTGGGAAATAAACCAAACATGGAAAAATTAATCAATTTTCCCACTCCAGCACCTTCCTGATAGCAAATTTCACTTTATCCACATCAAGGCAACCGTTTCAAACATCGTAATTTATTTTGCATCTTATCCAATATTTGGGGAGACAGCTTCAAATGCTTGGAGCTGGGAAGAAATTATTTACTTCTCCCTTTGGATTGAGCCACTGGTATTTTATATTTCACAGGAAAAGCTGATAGACTTTTTGTCGGGTTTGTTGTGATCCAAATTGGAAAACCCAGTGTTGTGCAATTTCCCATAAAACAGCTGAATAAGCCAAAGAGGCAAAGTTTGTGAATCACTGGAACACTTGGAGATTTTAGGGATGGGGATGAGGTGAGTGGAGGTGCTTTAATGAGGTGCTTTGGCTGTCACAGGCTTGTAGGCTTGTTACGACAACACACGTGGGGAATATTACTGCCATTTCCAGCAGCCTCTCCTTCTTCCCAGATGCAGGATAGTTCCCAGTAACCTGAGAAGCATTGCTAATGAGAATTTCCACAGCCACGGATGACACAAAGCTGACAGAGCTGTGGGAAAGGCAGAGACAAACCTACACCCTAATGCTTCTCTATGAGAGTGAAAATTATCCTTTATTTTATCTTCCTGTGCTCTCCAAGTTCAGGTACAGAAAAAAAAAACTGGATAAAACATAACTTTCTGGGCACACAGGAAAAAAACTACTCTGTGAAACCACCAGACCCGGTTACATCCAGATCCTTGCTTGGAACTCGGCAGCTCAAGGCACATTTGAGCAATATCCTAATTAACAGCCGTGAAACTGGAAAAGATCCAGTGCTTTCAGCATTCCAGGTGGTTGTGCCTCAATGGGAAAGCACGGTGGGATTGGCACAGTAAAGCTGCTTGGTGGATTGTGGAGTGGAAATGTCCGTGGAGACATCCTCTCATACCTGAAAGTCATTCCATACCGAGAAATTTTTGGGATAAATCTGTGTGGTTGAAGGAATAGGGATATAAATACTTAACCACTGTCTTCACTCTGTCTTAAAGGCTTGGGAAGGTTGGAGATCTTTCCATAAGGCAGAACACTGGCAAAACACCAGGAGCTCCTGCAGAGGGGCTGAGTGCCAGGCTTCAGGGAATGAGAATTTGGGAGTGGTCCAGTAAAGTTGTGGAGGCAAGGAAAGACCTTTAAGACCTTTTACCTTTAAGGTATTCTTTGATCTAAAGATAATCAGGAGCCTACAGAGAGATGGAGCCCTGGAAACAAACCCAAAACCCAACACAAACAAGCACAGATGCTGTCCAGGTGTGTGCTGGGGTGGGAGGGAGGCTGATTTTGGAAGTGGCAACACCCTCCTGGCTTCCCAGGTGGAATTCCACTGCTGCTGTCAAGAACAAAATGGAATCCTAATGGAAAAAAACAACAACAACAAACAAAACATTAATGAGGAGAGTGGGACAACAGGATTCACCCCAAAAGATGACAGTGGAAAACTGGCTCCTTTCAGCTTGGCAGAGTTAAGACAAGCCTAAGTTAAATGAGACTGGAAATTGAGGCTGGCTCTTAAACACTAGAAAAATTTGGATTATTTAGGTAAGCAAAGGAAGGGAACAAACCTGACCTGCTTTAAACCTGATAAATATGTGGAAGCTGTGGTTTGAAAAAATTGGGATTATTTCTGTAAACGAAGGCAGGGAAGAAACCTGATCGGCTTTAAACCTGATAAATATGTGGAAGCTGTAGTTTGACAGAGCAGTTAGGTAAGGCTTAGACAGCTTGTAGGACTCAGGAGCCCTAAAAATTCCCTTCTGTCTCTCTCAGGGGTGGAATAAGCCCTGGGAAAGGTTTTGAGCACTGACAAGCCAGAAGGGACTTTGGTTGAAATGTCATTTCAGGTGTGGAGAGCTGAGAATATCAACGAGGTGTGGTGTGTTAGGGAGAAAGGTTTGTGTGCCAAAAGCCTTCAGGAATTCTCAGATCAATCCAAACCTTCTCCCAGCCTGTCCCTGGGATACTGCCCTAATTTATAAGGTGATATAGGGAGATGCAATCTCTCTCTGCTTATCACAAATACCAGGAAAGGCAGATGACAGAAATTCAGTGTTTTCGGGTAAGAAGGTGAAGTGCTTCACCTGCTCTAACTTCCCTTAACAGTCAATTCTTGTTTGAATGATAAAACCCCAAATTTTTACGAGATGTTCTGTGGCAGAGAGTGAACACCAAGCTTTGCTCAGCTGTTCCAGTTGTCGATTGTCAGCCAGATGTGAAATTAGTCGTGTGTGAAAAATTTCTACTCTGATTTATGGAGTCCCTACAGCCCATGGCTCTTGTTGCACCTCTCTACTAAATTTAATTTCTCCCTGTTGCAATTTTCCTCTTCTCCATAGAAATGTATTTTGTCTGGGATATCTCTTGGATAGACTTTGGTGGCGTCTCTGACTCCTTGTCTGGAAAGTTTGTTCTCCAAGGCTTTAATCCCTCTGATGGTCCTTCTCTGAACTCCCTCTGTTTTACCACCTTCTCTCCTACTTTGTCCAGCCCAAATCTGGACATTTCTTGAGCCACTCCATAGAATCCCAGAATGTTTTGGGCTGGAAGTGACCTTCAGGATCACCCAGTTTCAATGCCCTGCCATGGGCAGAGACACCTTCCACTCTCCCAGGTTTCTCCAAGCCCTGTCCAACCTGGCCTTGGACATTTCCAGGTGTGGAGCAGCCACAGCTTCTCTGGGCAACCTGTGCCAGGGCCTCAGCACCCTCCCAGGGAAGAATTCCTTCCCAATATCCCATAAACCCCATTATTTTTCAGTTTGAAACCATTCTTCCTTGTCCTGACACTCCATGCCCTTGTCCAAAATCCTTCTCTAGCTCTTTAGCTACTGAGAGCTCACAATAAGGTCACCCCACAGCCTTCTCCTCTGCAATCCCAGGAATGGATCCATCTGCTGGGATACAAATACTGACCAACCCTCTCTGACACCGTGGTCATGTCATGGTAACCATGGCATCAATCTACATGACATCAATGCCTTTCCTGAGACCTGATTTGCAGGATGGAGTCTGATCCATTTTCCAGATATCAGATTCCCAAGCTTCTGGTGACAACTGGTTTTCAGGAAAATACAAATCCTGTTGGTCATTATACTGAATCACCTGGAGTTCAGCTCCTGTGATTCCAGAGGGGTAGAATTTTTTCCAGGGGACTTTTTGGATGCTCCACCATCTTCTTGTCTGACTCAGTAGCAGGGAGCCTCTCTGCCCATGCCCGTGGCTGCAGCGATGTTTGATGATCCAATGGAGGTTCCACCTCTCATGGGTGTGTGTCAACAACAAGACTTTGGGCTTGTTGGGGTGGAGTTGGTCTCCACCCTCCTGATGAAACTCTGCCACTGGGCAGGAAGGAATTCAGGTTTCGTTGGGCTGGAAAAGGGGAAAGTGTGAGCACCCTTCTCCAAGGAGCTCCTTGGGTCTGTCTTCCAGGGGCCGTTTGATATTAAATGTTTCTCCTCCATGGGGAGTATCCAAAAAAAAAAAAAAGCAGATTCACAGCTCTGATTCAGTCTCTAAAGAGCTCCTACCCCTTTTTTTCTGTGTCTGAGCTTCATTTTGCTGCTTTGTACCCCCTGTCTGAAGAGGTGAAGGGAGAAGTTGAACCTCTCCAAGCAGAAAAGGGAACTGTACTTGGATCTCCCAAATTCTGGCTTAAGCTCACTAATCCTGAGGCTAAAAAGCAGGTGCTCCTGAGGATGGGAGGAAACATTCCAGACTTGCTGGATTTTTACAAAAAAGATGTGAAGATTTTTAAACAAAGGTGAGTTATGTTCAGAGCCCTGAGAGAAAAAAAGGGGAGTCCAGGGCCACGCTCCTGTGGAGGTTGGAATCATTGAATCATGGAATGATTTGGGTTGAAAGGGACCCTAAATCTCATCTCATCCAACCTCCCAGCCGTGGGTAGGGACACCTTCCACTAGATCAGGTTCCTTTTCTTCCAGCCAGCGGACTGAGGACAATTCCTTCAGGCATCACCTGTGTTTGGTCCACCCTGGGAATGTAAGTCCCTCAAGCATTTTCTGAAAACAGAAAAATGTCCAAGATGTGATTCTGGATTGCATTCTGGAGGGATGAATATCCACACTTCAGGCATTTCAGGCTTCCTTTAAGCTGTATCGGTCCTAGCACGGACTTGAGAGATGTCTAGCTAATGCAAAGTGGTCCCTGAATGTGTTATGTCCTGAACCCACTGGATTTGTCTCAGGGAATGCCCAGGCACACTCTGAGGGCCAAGGATATTTCCAGAAAAGTTGTTCTGGTTGGAAGGATGAGAAATTCAGGCAAGAGCTGTGACAGCTGTGATCAGGATCAGAGAATGGATCCTGATCCCTTTTAAAGACCATCACTGTCACAACCTGGATGTGTCCTCAGATGCAAACCTTTTGTGTCCATTATTCCAGTGTGATTCCCTTTTCCATCCCAGGGACAGTTGCTGCCAACCCTACGTGAAAGCCCACAAGACCCAAAAATCCACACTCCATCATGTAGGGAGCATGTGGCCATGTGATTTTCCATCTGAAATTTGGATGATTTGGAATAATGGGATCGTTAAAAGTTAGAAAAGTCCTCTGAGATCATCAAATCCAGCCACCACCACGTTCACCATTAAACCATGTCCTCAACTGCCAGATCCACGCTTTTTTTTTTGAACCAGGCATGGTGATTCCACCACTTCCATTTTCCAAGGCTTGAACACTAAAAAAGCCAAGGCTGAAGGATGTTGGGAATGTTCCTGGGGCTGCTGTTGGCTGGGAGCCCCAGGAATCTTTCTCCACGCTTTAATCAGCTGATGGCACTGTTGATCTCTTACCAACACTACAAGGGCAACATGCAGAAACTGGCCAGAGCTACTTCCTTCCCTTTACCAGGGAGATTTTCCCTCTTAATCAACCTTGGTTGTGCAGAGAAAGGAAACAGAATCCTCACTATGAACTTGTCACTTGTCAAACGCTGGGACTGTCACTGTGGCTGAGAAGTGCCTGACATCACTTTGTCAACCTTCAGCATCATCAGCAGTGCCTTTGACTGACAGGTTGTCAGCAAAGTCTGTCACCAGACACAGATCTGGATGAGTCAATCTAAATAAGTAACCCCTGCTAAGTAATAAAATTATCCTGTGCTGGAGGTTGCCATGGGGATCTGGCACGATAATGGGAATAGCGTGACAAGGAAGCCAATTCCCATCATCAGGGTCTGTATGGTCAAGGCATAAAGTTGTGGGAACACCAATTAGCAGAAAACACAGCAGAAATAACCTTTGAAAACTTGCAGGGTCACAGACAGATTGAAGCAGGACAAAAAAATCCAGAGTGGGAGTCACCTGGCCTAAGCACAGCCTTTCTTCTCTACCATAGGTGGCTCCTGGGTGACTCATTGGAGCTGTTTCTTTTTCTAGTCGGGCAGACAAATCCAAATTTCATCAGACAAAAACTTCATCAAAAAGTGGATGGCACTGGGGATTACCTGCTTCCCTCACTGGCTTTAAAAGGAGCCCTGCAAGGGTGGAGATGAGTTCACCTGGAGGCCTCCTCTTAGTCAATGTGTGTGTTTGTGTTTTGTCATGTAATCATGGTGTGGCTTGTGTTGGAAGGCACCTTAAAAACCATCCCATTCCAACCCCTGCCACGGGCAGGGACACCTTCCACTACCCCAGGTTGCTCCCAGCCCCATCCAACCCGGCCTTGGACACTTCCAGGGATCCTGGGACAGCCACAGCTTCTCCGGGAATTCCATTCCAGGGCCCTACCACCCTCACAAGGAGGAATTTCTTCCCAATATCCCATCTGATCCTGCCTTCTGGCAGTGACAGGATATTCCCAGTGACCTGTCACTCCATTCTCTTTTCCAAAGTCCCTCTTGAGCACTCCTGGATCCCCTTCAGGCACTGGAAGGAGCTCTGGGGTCTCCCTGGAGCATTCCCTTCTCCAGGCTGGACATTCCCAACTCTCCCAGCCTGCCTCCAGAGCAGAGGGACTCCAGCCCTTGGAGCATCTCCATGGCCTCCTCTGGATTTGCTCCAGCATCTCCACATCCTTCTGCTGTTGGACTCCAGAGCTGGATGCAGAATTCCAGGCAGGATCTCACCAGTGGAGTTGGGGATCAGAATCTCCCCTGTGTGGGGACACAGCTCAGGACACAGGGGAGTGCCAGGACTGCCTTTCCCTGGCAGGACAACTCTTAGGCACACGCTGGGATTCTTGGAGTGTCCTGTGCAGGGCCAGGAGCTGGGCTCTGTGATCCTTGCAGGTCCCTTACAGCTCTGGACTTTCCTTGAATGTTTGCCAATCCATCCCAGCAGGACCAAGCTTCTTCCTCATCCATCCAACATGTCCAGCTTCAATGACCCCATCCAACGCTCTCTCCGTTTGTTGTCCCACTTCTCGGTATCCTACATAATTCCAGAGCAGTTTGGCTTTGCTAATTAATTTTAATTTAATCTGACTTCGGCTCCTTTTAGCCTCCTACACCACAGACCAACCGTGTCTTTCCTTCCTCGCCCTCCCTGCTGAGAGGTTTTTTGAGGTGGCACACCCTGATTTCTGGAATCAGGAGTGTAACACATTTGGAATAATTTTGTCCCCTCATCCAGCTGGGTTTTGGGATGATTCAGTTTTAGATAAGCAGAAAAATGTCGATATATGGTTGATATATAGATAAATATGTTGATATCCAGATGTATTTGTTGATATCCAGAAAAAGAAGAAGTGAACTGGAGGTTCAAGGATATGGATGCAAAAGGTTAAGTTTGTTGTTCACTGAAATCAAAGATTCAGAAACCTCTTTTGTTTTATTCCATAAAAAAGAGGAAAAGTGGAGGGAAAATTTCTAGAAAGAGTAACTGTGACCTGACATGGTTGAATAATTTCAAAGATTATTCCAGAAATGAGAGGGAAGCCTAAATGAATGGGTGAAAAATGGAGCAGAAGACAAAACAACATGAGGGAGGTTAAGAAATACATAAAGTAAAAATTTGCAGTAGTCAAAATGACTTAGATCTCAAGACGGATATTGAATGTTTTTATTCAATTATTTAAAATGCATTATTTAAAGTTATTTAAATATCATGTAAAATTATTTAGCCTTTAAATTTAGAGGCAAAATAAAGTAGTGATAGATGAAAACTGAATATTAAATTAACCACTTGTTTACTCAATATGTAAAATGTTTTTGATTTTGGGGGCAAAGACAGCATAGAAAAAGGTGTCCAGAAAAAGAAACAACCACAACTGAGGTGGCAAAGAAAATGCAATGTATTCAAGCTGGGACAAAGCAGAAGAGGATGTTTTGCATCCCAGAACTCTTGGAGAACTCAGATACAGAACAGCAGTCCAGGTCCACTCCCAAATATTGTTTATAAATTGGTCAAGGCAGAGCCATGAGGTCAGAATTTAGCACCCAAATTAAAAAGAGGAGGGGTAACAGCCACTGTCTGAACTCAACAGAGTGCCAGGACTGAAAACAGGGTTTGAAGGAAGAAAAATAATAGGAAAATACTTAAAATCTGATGTTGTATTTGCTGTTTTCAGCAAAAATAAAATCAATTTTTCACGAGTTGAGCAAAGTAATAACACAGAATAATGTGAGAATATTTATTAAGATGGCAGAGATGGAAGTTAAAAGATGGGTGAGAAATTTTTTAAGGCTTGGCAATGGAGGAGCTGGAAATATTTAAAGTGTTGGGAGTGGGATATGAGGCTGGGGAAATTAATCAGAGCCGTTCCTCACTTTTGGAGTGCTCTTGCTTAATATTTTCTGTTAAGACCTTGAAAGATGCCAAATGGGACGGAATTTACTTGTGCCACAAATTCGGGAAGCCTTCCGGGAAGGATCAGGATATCATGAACAACCAGGTGGCTTGGATGCAAGTCCTGGATTAAGTAGGATCATCCACCATAATAAATCAGTTTTACGGCGAACGAGGACGTCACCTGGAAACGATTGGGAGATGAAAGACGCGGGAATTCTTGGATGATCCTGGGCGGAATCTCTGTCAGGCTGATGGAGAGTGGAAAAGGTGTCGTGGTTGGGGCCGTGCAGGGACGTTGTGCAAGGCACCAACAAGGCCACACTTGCAGCACCAGGTGCATTTCCCCACCTGTGACTGAGGGACCTGAATTCCCATCCTAAGGAGATGAGAATGGAGGGAATATGGAGCTAAAAGGGAAGATTTAATAAAGAGGGAGAGCAGCTTTTCACACAGGCAGATGGTGATAGGACAGAGGGGAAATGGTTTTAAACTAAAAGAATTTGAGAACAAATTCTTCCCAGTGAGAGAGGTGAAATGTTGGATTAAATTGCCCAGAGAAACTGTGGCTCTTCCATTCTTGGAAGTGTTCCAGGCCAGGTTGGAGGAGGCTTGGAGCAGCCTGGGATAGTGGAAGATGTCCCTGCCCACAGCATGGGATTGGAACTAAATGGTCCTGAACATCCCTTAACTCCCAAAACTTTCCAGGATTCTAAAAGAAATGGGATTTCTTAGCAGAAGGAGAAAGGATTCCCAAATATGGACACACTCAGCAGCAGGGAAGAATTGCCTGAGATAAGAAAAATGGTGGCACTAGGGAAAAGTAGTCCTTCACTTCTCCACATAAATGTTCCAGGTTTAGTGCCAGCCTGGGAACTCTCAAGGCTGGAGAACTGATCCATGTTCATGACTGGAAAATTGGGATGGAGACACAGAAGAAAAGGCTGATTTGGACTGAATATAAGCAGTGTTTTTGCCAGACACTAGAGTGGAAAGGCTTTATGACCTTCCCAGCAGTAACATTCCAGGAAAACCTTTAGTATTGTCAATGTCAATTGTCCAAGGCCCATCTATCCATCCTGGATAGCTGTTCTGTCATCCAAGGATGTTGGGTAATGAGTCATTTGGGGTTCCAGGTTTGCAAATACCCCCCCATAGCTAAAAATAAGGGTTTATGGACAGTGATCAGCTCTGGCACAGATGAATCCAGCTTTTCCACACTCCACTGTCTTGCCAGTGCCACTGCCCTGCAATTCATATTTGGATAACTCTGAGATTTGGAGGGGTAGAAGTGGATGATGATGGAAGAAGTGCCCAGGTGACATTTCCACTGGTTTGGGGGGGAACTGGGCAGATTTGAAAGTTATTCCACATGAGTGGAATAACTCACACGTGAGTGAGGTGAGACTAAAATTTACACCTTGTTTCTGCTGAAAGCGCTCCCAAGTGTCATGGCAGCTCTGCCTGGATGGGGTTGGAGGAAGGTGACAAGGAAAATAAGAGTGGCATAAGTGGAATATTCACTTGGTTGTGATGTGTGGGATCTGTTTGCCTTAATAGCCTGTTAAATATATTGAAAGGCTCAGAGGGTTGGGACTGTACAGTCTGTAGAAGAGAAGCTCTGTGGTGACCTCAGAGCCCCTCCCAGTACCTGAAGGAGCTCCAAAAGAGCTGGAGAAGGATTTTGAACAAGAAATGGAGTGACAGGACACTGGAATGGCTTCCCACTGCCATAGGGCAGGGTTAGGTGGGATATTGGGAAGGAATTGTTCCCTGTGAGGGTGGTGTGGCCCTGGCACAGGTTTTCCCAGAGAAGCTGTGGCTGCCCCATCCCTTGGAAGTGTCCAAGGCCAGGTTGGACAGGACTTGGAGCAACCTGGGATAGTGGAAGGTGTCCCTGCCCATGACAGGGGTGATGAACTGGATGACCTTTCAGGGCCCTTCCAACCCAAACCATTCCGTGATTCTGAACCTGATATTGATGAAGCAGATAGGACCCTTCTCCTCTCGGGCTCCTCTTGGAGAGACAGCCCTGTCACGTGGGGCAGAGCAGCACATCCACCCTTCACCAGCCACCTTCACCAAGAGTCTGTGTTGTCTCTTTGCCTCCTACATCTCTGGCTGTCCTCAGGATGCTGCCTGCTCCTAATCCCACTGGTTGGTTGGAAAGAGGCAGCTGTGAGTTCTGCTTTAGCCAGAGGATTTGGGCTTGTTCATGTCGACATCTTAGTCCTGGAGCCTAACAAAAAAGTTTCCCGTCATTTCCGTGACGCAGAGGTGTCCCCTGGTTTTTATTTTGTGGTGAATCACCAAGGTGGTGGTGGCAGGGCATTTACCTTGGCGTAGACACACGGTGTTGTGTGCTTTGCTTCCTGGTCTGTTTGGGCTCCACCCTTGGCATTTTGGGGTTCTTCACAGACAGCATGGTGAAATCTGTGCGGGGAAAGAGCCAGCTGTCCTGAACAGGTTGGATTAGATTAGATTAGATTAGATTAGATTAGATTAGACTAGACTAGACTAGAATTTTCAGTTGGAAGGGTCCTACAATGCCCATCCAGTCCAAGTCTCTGACCAGTTCAGGGCTGACTAGAATTTCAGGCATATTCTGAAACCCAAATTCTGACAGATCTGAGGCATTGACCACCTCTCCAAGAAGCTGATACAGTGTTTGACCACCCTCTTGGTAAAGAAATACTTCCTGATGGCCAGTCTCTACCTCCCCTGGTGTAGCTTTGACTCTTTCCCACATTTCCTGTCCCTGGATCCCAGGGAGGAGAGCTCAGCACATCCCTCTCCACTTTGCCTCCTTGGGGAGTTGCAATGAAGTTCCCTCTCAGCCTCATTTTCTCCAAACTGGGCAGTCCCAGAGCACTCAAGGATGTTTGTTCCAGCCCTTCTTCAGCTTTGTTGCCCTCACGTGGACACATTCCAGACATTCCCATCATTCCTAATTTGTGGGGCCCAGAACTGCACAGAATACTTTAGGGGAAGCTGTAGCAACGCTGGACACAGTGGGATAATCTCTCTGGACACAGCCCAGGATGTGGTTTGTCCTCTTGGACACACGGGTGACTCCTATGGAACTCCTGTCAGATTCCTTTTGCAGGATTGGTTTCCAGTCCCTCCTCTCCCAGTTCATCTTGTGCCTGGCATTGCTTCATCTTAGGTGCAGAATCTGTCATTTAGACTTGTTAAATTTCATCCCACTAATGATTAATTTTGTTCTCTTTCACAGTGGGGGAATAAACACCCATTCCAGACTCCATTTCCATTCTTTGCATCTTTTTCACTTTAGATAAAGGTCTCTGGGAACAAGACATTTCTCTGGAGGAGAGTCATAAAACTTTGGAGGAAAACAAACATTTCCATCCTGGATATTAAGAATTCCTGCTGAGCGTGGAGAATACCAATGTGCAGCCCCAGATGTGAGGATTTTCCATGGGCCAGCAACAGCAATGACCATTTTTGTAGACCTTGGGTTGAGGTAGCAACTGGTTGAAGACACTTTGGAAAGGGTTTGGATAGATCCAGTTTGGGAGGGAATGGTTCAGTCTGAGAACTCCTGAATCCATTTGGAAGATGAGTTTCCTTCATCAGATTACTCAGATTTCTCCTGCCTCAGCAACCCCACAGTTCAATGTCACATTTTTACACAAAACCCTTCAGTCTCTTCAAACATCTTCAGCCTTTTGCTGTACATCTCAACTGCAATAAATATTATTTGTTGGTTAAAACTGATATTGCAGAGCATCTAAAAAAATTAAAGACTGTGGAATCATGGGAATAGTTTATTGGGAAGGGTTGTCAAAGATCATCTCATCCAACCCCCTGCCACGGGCAGGGACAGAGATGCTGAGGACAAGTCTCTGTCACTGTAGCTGACTAAAAAAATGTGATTCTTTTTCTGGCCAAAACCCACTGATTGTATCCAAACTGCCTTCTGGGAATGGTCTTTGGCTTGTTTTAACTCCTCTGCCACCCCTAGGAATTGTTTGGGAGATCCCTGACCTCAACCCACGCTGGTGATGGAAGGGATGAGGAGCCTCCAGTGCCCAGAGGTATCCACTGTCCTGGAACTGTGACCTCTGGGCCTGGGACTTGCTGGTCCCAGTCCTAAAAGGGCAGAAAAGTAGTAAGTTGTTTGTATTTTGGGTTCCATGACTTTAAAGGAAATCTTTTTCTCACCCTTTATTCACCCTGCATTTCTGGGGGGAGTGTGGGTATATCCCACCTCTGGTGCTTGTTAAGCAGGATCCTTCCAGGGAATACGACGTGTTTCAGGATGTCTTTCCCTTGATTTATCCCAAAATGAGCCTCAGAACTTGTACAATAATGCTAAAAAAAAACATCAAAAGGGGAAAATAAATTCGGAGAATCGCCAGGAAGTGAATGCACTTTAATTTTTTCTGGTAATCCAAGTGTCAGGGAATTCTTGATTCTTATGGATACAGATGAGACTGATGAAAACCCTGCAAGAATCTCTGGCAGGGACATACCGGCAGTGAATCCCTGCTTCCCATCCCAACAGATCTCCATGGCAAAGGCAAATATTTCTTTTCCCCATCGAAAGGATGAGGAGAAGCAGGGCAAAGCTGCAGCACTCGAGCGCCTGATAACAGAACGTTTGCTGCAAAAATATCAAAGAAGATAAATTAATTGGCTGGGATTATGAAGGGCAGGGAAACAGCTGTCTTTGATAGTCCATGGGTGTGAGAATGTTGTTAAATGCTCCGTCATTTTACCACAAGGCAACTGGAGCCAGTCCAAAGGCAATGACTGCACAGGAGCACCTCATGCATGACAAGGAATTACCATTCCCTGCCTCCTCCCTACAAGAGCAAGAGTGGATGGGGTTGTTTTCCTAATTGTTTTCTTTTAAATATTCCAATTTTATTTCAATAGCCAAATTCTGATGGCAAGTCTGCCTTTATTTTTCTAAATTTTCTTCATTTTGCATGCAGAGAAACAGAATAGGTCAAGTGTGTTCAAATTATCACATTCCAATTAATGATTTGAAATCTTTGCCACACCTTCCTCTCTTTTATATTATGGCAGTTGAAAAGGTATCCAAAAAATAGTATTTTAAATGGGATGAATGATCACCCTCCTCTTAATTAAAGAAATACTGGAGGTTACAGACAGAGATTACATCATTTTTTCTTGAATTTGTCTGTGAGAGCAGGCAAATCTGTTATTTTTGTGAGTTCAAAGGCTGCTGTCAAATGGAAATCCAAAAGCAGACATCACAACTCACTTGGCACCAGTGTGTGGCACCACCCAGGTTTGTCCCTGCAAATAACTCAGTGTGTGGTGACCCCTGAAGAGAACAAGTCCATCCCTCCACTTTCATTCCCCTGCCCTGGGTGAAGTCCTCATTCCACAGATTCCCTCAAGGCCAGATTGTATCTGAGTGAAAATAAGCAGAGAAGAAGGAGCAAAACTTTTTTTGCCTTTTCTGACTCAGCCCCATGCCTGTCACCTCTGCTTCAGGAGAGGTGGTGACAATTACCCCAGCCAGCAGAGCTGGGAAATGTTCCAGGGCTGGGTCATGATGTCTTTGAGTGATTCCTGTGGGGAACCACTGGCAGAGGTGAGCAGGTGCCTTTAAATTTCAGAATTCCAGGCATAGAGGTTATTCCAGTGTCAGGGGTGAACTTGTCTGGTGTAAAAAACTCTGGGAAAGGCACATTATAAGAGCTTTTTTATTGAGTTGATGGCTTTTAAAATGATGTCTCCATCAAATATGGATGAGAAATCAGAGAAGCCATAGAGGGAGGAGGTCGGGGTTGCAAGAGAATCTGAGAATCAAGAGCATCATCAGGTGAGCCAGAGCAGCACCTCTTTTGCAAAGAGTCCTGAAGAGGAGTTTGGAAAGGCATTAAGAGAGCTCAGGATAAGGTGAGAAATGAGGGATAAAGGGATCTCTGGCACATGGAGCTGTCGGGGGGAGGATGGGAGTGGGATTAGTCAAGATGCCATGGGATGAACTTGGCTTGTCCTGCATGAGATGCAGCTACGGTTCATTGAGGGAAGTTCTGCAAAGGACAGGAATTTGGGTTCGTTTTAGCAGTAATGATGCCTTAGGATTTAAACTTTTATATTTTTCATGTATTTATAATCCTGTAATTCTTTAGTGTATAACTCTAAAGTTCATATACAGTGTTAGCTACTGTCTTCCCATTTTGGTCAGACAAAACAATTCCTCTCTAGGCCTGGGAATCAAGGACACCCCACTTTCTCAGGCGCTGAGAAATGTAAACAAAAGTGAGTTGTGGGGGGAGTAAACTTGGGGTAAATTACTTCATTACCTGAAGGTGTAATTGGAAGATTAACCCTCAATATGCAAACTGACCAAATTTATAAAAATATAAAAACCTGTGACCTGTTGTTCATTTTTTTGGGTGTAGCCCCTGGGTGGGCTTTGTCTGCCTAAAATTCACCTGAAGACCCTTCAATAAATACAACTGCTTTTTATTCTCTTAATTTTGTCTGGCCTCTGTTTTTAGGTAGCCCTGAAAAGGCATCAGTTTGGCATCAGTTTAATAAGACGTAGAGGAGAGTTAACTCTTCTCTGTTCTATTGTCCCCAAACCACCTTCATTGCACAGCAGCACGTGCATGAATCAGAGCAGGAGTGTGCCTGGGCAGCGTGGGTTGGGAGCCTTCCCCAGCTGACTCTGTGAGATCATTTTTAGCCTCAGTCTCTCCCCAGCCTGTTAAAGTCACTATCCGAGCACCTCTCCATGTGTTGGGCCTGATAACATCTGTACAAGGCAGAGGAATGGAAATGCTGTGGAACTTGCCCCGGGCCATGAAGGAAATGTGGAGCACAGCAAGGAACTGCTGGTCCCTAAGCTCACGCAGCCTCTCTGCCACACAGACTTTCTCCAGTGCTTTAAATCCAGTTTTTAATCAGCTGCTGCAAATTGGGTTGATTTCAGAGGAACTTGTTGGCAGTTTTCAGACTGGTAAAGGCACTGGAGGTAAATTCTAGTGTGCTGTAGGAAACACTGGTTGGCCTAATCCATAGGGATGATGGATAATGTTTAATTGTACCAGGAATAAAGAGAACAATGAAGCCTTAGAATCATGGAATGGTCTGATTTAGAAGTAATCTTCAAGACCATCTCGTGGGCAAGGACAACCTCCACTAGACCAGATTGCTCCAAGCCCCATCCAACCTGGTCTGGGACACTTGATTTTTTTAAAGACCCTGTCCTCAATTTTAGGCCTTCTGAGAAGTGTGGAGAGGACAGAAGAATTGATAAAACTGTTCAAGAAGCAACTTCCTTGGGCAAAATACACCCAGCCTTGTTTTCCAGATGAATATTGTGCTTGTGCGTCCTGCAGCAGCTCTCAGGGAGTTTTATCAGCACCCAAAACATGAATTATCACAGATTTCTGCACCAACAAAGCACGTTGGTAACAGAGGGTGCAAGGCAGAGCAGAGAGATCTGACCCAGAGTCCTGCTGAGATTTGTGGGGGTTTTAAAGCAGGAGAGGGAACCAACCCTTCTGCCAACACACAGTCCCAGCCCTTGGGAAAACATCCCATCCTCTTCCTGGTCCTGCCCTGGCCCAGCCCAGGTTCTGATCCATGGCTGAGTCATTTATTTGCCCCAGTTCGCCACCTCCTTGCCCTTCCCAGAATTCAGAGGATTGTTTTTGAGGCTGCTCTGTTGGTGACCTGGATGGAGAGTGAGGTTTTGGGGTCATTTGGGGTCATTTGGGGTCAGTGCTGTGCCAGGTGTCATCATTTCCACAGGGGGTTCCTGCCCAGTTCTTTACTGTGTCTGTCCCAGCCCCTTCTCTAATCCATCTCATCACCAAATCATAGAATCCCAGAATACCTTGGGCTGGAACCCTTCCACCATGGACAGGGCCACCTCCCACTATCCCAGGTTGCTCCAAGCCCCATCCAACCTGATCTTGGACATTTCCAGGGATGGGGCAGCCATAGCTTCTCTGGAAAACCTGTGTCAGGCCCTCAATAATTCCTTCCCAAAATCTCATCTAACCCTGTCCTCTGGCAGTGGGAAGCCATTCCCTGTGTCCTGTCCCTCCATCCCTTGTCCAAAGTCCCTCTCCAGCTCTCCTGGAACATCTTTACCACTGAAAGCTCTTCCCAGAGCCTTCCCTTCTTCAGGCTGAGCAACCCTGTCTCTCTCTGCCTCTCCTTATAGGAGAGGTGCTCCATGCCATCCTGCCCATGAACTTCCAGATACATCCACAGAGAGGATTTATCTCTAGGTAAATCCAGATGAGAATCACTCAGTGGTCGATCCTGGACTCCTTCAGAGCAGAAACTGGGAGAAGAAATCATCCCTTGAGCCTCTGAGTGTTCAGACACTGGGTCCCAACCACCAGAGCTTGGAAAAGCCACCTCTTGGCTCTGGGAAGAAGCTCCTCAAGTACTCGATGCTCAAGGAGTAGGCAGCATTGCCATGGGACCAACACGTTAAACTAGAACTGAACAGCCCCCATTTACACTCCCCTATCTTATCTTTGGGGACAGATTCCCAAAATTCCCATCCCTGGAAATGGTCAAGGCCAGGTTGGATGGGGATCTGAGCAACCTGGAATAGTGGAAGGTATCTCTGCCCATGGCATGGCAGCGGAATGAGAGGATCTTCAAGGTCCCTTCCAACCCAAACCATTCCATGATTTTATGAATGTGTTTGACCACTCCAGAAGCTGGAAGAGGCTGTTTCACTCAACATCCCTGAGGGCTCTAATGGCTCTGGTGCCACCATGCCTTGGCCACTTAAATTCCCAGTCTCCAGAAAAGACCATTGTAGCCAAATTCCTTGTTGGGAATGGCCTCTGGATGTGGACATGCCTGGGAATTGTTTCAGAAAGTGGGCACTGGGCATTAAGGTGTCAGGGACATCCTTGCAGTGCAAGGAGAGGATTCCCTGGAATGGAGAGTTCATGGGATTGGTCAGCCATGCGGAAAACAGCCTGACCCCTTTTCGGAGATATGACTCAGGAGGTTTGGAAAAACCAGAATAAATCACTCCACTTGTCCCATATCCTCCCTTCACTGATACCCAGATTGGATTCCCATAAACAAGGTGGCTCATTCTTGATTTCCTGTGGGGAAACCCCTTCCCATCTTCCTCCAGTTAGCAGCTTCCTTACAATTAGCCTTGCATCCCAAGGATTTACATACTTTTCTCTTTCACAACAGCAGATGCTGTCATTATCTCCTGACCTCCTTTTGACTTCACCCCAAATGGGATTTTGACCCTTGTCCCATGGCTGTGGATTCTCCAGGTGACTCATCCCCACCAGAGAAATGATTCCCTGTTATTTCAGCCTGTGGATCTTCACATCCTGGGCAGCTCCAAGAGTTTTAAGGTGGAAGAGAGGAATTTGGGGCTCTTAGCCAATCTCCCTTCCCTTTTAATCCTCACCCACTGCTGTCCTGACTTCACAGCTCCTTAAATCCTATTCTCCCACCCTGGGCTCTCCCAGATTCACTCTCCGTGTTTTCCTCCTGGATTTCTACCAGATCTCTTCATGTGGGTGTAGCTTAGAAAACCCACCTGAGAGTTTCTCTCAGGCCTCTTAGTATGGTGCTTTTTCTTCTGCCTTTGCCAAAGGATCTCCCAGTGCATGATGGGGACATCCAAGATTATATCCATAAAATAAAA
Organism: Rhabdornis inornatus; assembly: GCA_013397075.1. NCBI lineage: Eukaryota > Metazoa > Chordata > Aves > Passeriformes > Rhabdornithidae > Rhabdornis > Rhabdornis inornatus. The sequence continues at coordinate 538,646 of VWZS01010060.1, read as the reverse complement.
CAGCTGGAGAAGGCAGGACATAACTTTAAATCTATAGCTGTACAGAGGGGCTATAACTGTATATGAGAGATGTTAAAGTTATAGAGTCCGCCTTGCATTTAGACACCTCACGGGTGTTGTTGAATCTCAAATCATTGGCCCTGGAACACTGATCCAGCCAGTCCAAAACCTTCTGCAGAGCCTTCCTGCCCTCCAGCAGATCAACATCCCATCCATGGATGACCAAAAGTCATCCATGAACTTCCCAAGGGTGGTCTTGATGTCCTCATCCAGATCATCAATAAATACATTGGACTGACCCTAATACTGATGCCAGGAAATCGCTGATACTGGTGACCAGTCACCAGCTGGATATGGCACCATTCCCCACCACTCTGTGCCTGGGATCCATCCAGTTTTTAACCCAGCCAAGAGCTCACATTCCCAAGCCCAGGGCTGCCAATTTTTCCAGGAGAATGTCATGGGAAGCAGCATCAAAGGCATCCCTGAACTCCAGGGAGACACATCTGCAGCCTTTCCCTCATCCTCTGGGGAGGTTACCTGGTCATAAAAGGGACTTCAGGGCCCAGCAATGACCTGGGCTGGACATTGGCCGGACATGAAACACCCACCAGCAGCTCTGCAGTGGGCAGAAATAGGTGAGTGAGTGATAGACACGTGACACGCTCACAGTCGGTGGAGAAATAACTTTATTTTAGGTGTTTTGCAATTAACATGAGCACACATCTCCTTATCAGGTAGCTCTCGAGCTTTGCAATAAGATTAAAGCAGAAGCCATCATATGGCAAAGAGCTGCCATCAGCTCCAACACACCCCACCGCTCCTGGTTACTATTCCTGTTATTAGAGGGGTGCTCCAAGACTTCCTGTGGTCATGGGAGGCATCCCTGCTCCTCAAAATTTGTTGTTGAGGATGGTCCAGAGCACTCCGGCCGCGACCCCTCCGGCCAGCCCGTAGCTGGACCTCACACTGCCCGCAGCGTTGATGTTGCAGAGGTCACTGCTGCAGCAGGAGATGTTCCTGTTGCCCACGTTGAAGTCCTGGTAGGATGTCTCACACGAGGAGTCACATCCCTTGCTGATGAGGCTGAAGAGCCCCACAACCCCTGGGAGGAAAGCAGGACTGTCATTGCAAGGATTCAGCACAAGCCAAGCGTGGTGGGACTGAATAACGGGATGCTGTTCTTATCTGAGCTTGTTCCATGGGACAAAAATTGGAATCACAGAATGGTTTGGGTTGGAAGGGACATTCAAAATCATCTCGTGGGCAAGGACACCTTCCCCTAGGCCAGGTTTCTCCAAGCCACATCCAACCTGGCCTTGGACAATTCCAGGGATGGGGCAGCCACAGATTCTTTGGGCCTCGCCACCCTCTAAGTGAGGAATTTCCTCTTAATATCCCATCTCTCTCTTGTGTGAAGCCCAGTCCCAAGCATCTTTGTTGCATGGAGCCTTTCAACTCCTGGGAAATTATGGAAACATGGCTATTCCCATTTCAGATGGCACAGTTATTGTTTGATATGTTTCTGAGAGGCACAGTCCATTTTTTGGGCTGTTTTTGGCAACTTCTGTTTTTTGATTTTGATCAGATTTTGATAAAAAGCAGATTTTGACCTCCAGGAGATTTGATCCATTCCCCTCTAGGAGACCTAAAATCCATTCTGGGCACCAAACCTTTGCTCTGTGCAATAAATAACAAAGAGTTCTACAAAATCTTGGCCCTCCTGCGTGTGGATGTCATGGATCTGAACATTCCCAACTGGGATAATTCCTACTGGAGGAATCACATCTACAGCCTGACGGAGAGGAGCTTCAATGTGGCACTGATGGGTTTTGTGCCCCAGGTCTAAGAGCAGCTCAGCTGTCAGCAGAGATCTGGACAGGGCAAACCAGATCTAGAACAGGAGGATAAAATCCTTGTTTTTCAAGTTTCCCCACAGACACAGAGATGAAATTTTGTCATTTTCATTGATTTAATCTCAGATCAGTGCCTCCTAACTTCATAACCAGGTTGGACCAGGCTGAGCCCCTCCCATTTTAATTCATGTTTACAAATATTTCAAAAAATTAACCACTGCCCTTGCAAGAAAATAATTTTTGGTGCTGTGAAAGAGAAACAAACTGAATTTTGAGCAAGTGAAAGACTTTTGCACACTGAGGTTTGCTGCCTCAAACCACCTGGTGTATCCAGACTGGGTGAGCCTGGATACCTGAGGCTGGGAAGATGTTCGGCTCCAGCATCCCAACTAAGGCATTTCCCACCCCTGCTTTTCCTTACGGATCACTTCTGTCTTGCACATGTCCTTCTCGCCACAGCCCTTCTTCGTCATGCAGTTGGAGTTGCTGAGCTGGGATGAGCAGCTGTAGCACTGCAAAGATGAACCTGCAAGAGACCAGGAGGGGTTGAGAGAGAAATCAGGGAATAATGGAATGGTTTGGGTTGGAAGGGATTTTAAAATCATCAAGTTCCACCCCTCTGCTGTGAGAAGGGACAACTTCCGTTTGACCAGGTTGCTCCAAACCCCATCCAACCTGGCCTTGGGTTCTTCCAGGGATGGGGAAACCACAGCTTCCCTGAGCAGCCTGATCTATTTTTTTACCACTCTCACTATAAAAAATGTCTTAATTATAGTTAACCTAAATATTTTAGTTTTAAAAAATTACCCTTCATTCTACCCCAGCAGTACCTCCAAAAAATTTATCCCCAAATCTCCTGGAGCCTCTTTAGGCACTGAAAGGGGCTCTGAGGTCTCCCCAGCGTTTTCTCCTCTCCAGGGTGAGCACCCCCAGCTCTCCCAGCTCCAGAGGAGAGAGGCTGCAGCCCTTGGAGCATGGAGACCTTCATGGACTCCTCTGGATTTGCTCCAGCACCTCCACATCCCTTCTGATGCTGGACCCCAGAACCAGACCCAGCCCTGCAGGTGGGGAACAATTCTACACCTCTCATGTATCTTCAATCTATCCAAAACTCTCCAGAGAATTCAACCAAGTGCTTGCACTGGGAAACAGGACCATTCCTGGGGATCTTCAAAGGAAGATATCTCCTCTCCTTTGGGAAAAAAATGGTTTTTATCCTTTTTTTTGTGGATAATAATATATCTGTTAAGGTGGAAGTCAGGTTTGGCAGGTGCTGAAGAGATTTTGTCCTAAAAGTGTATTTCAGTCAGTGAGGGAGCAAAAAGAGAGCAGATGGACAGCTGGGTTTGAAGAGGATCATGGAATGGTTTGGGTTGGAAGAATCATTTCATCAGGGACACATCCCTCCAGACCAGGTTTCTCCAAGCCCCTTTGGCCTAGCCTTGGGTGAGGGATGAAGCAGGAATTTGCAAAGTCCCTTCCAGCCCTTGTCTCAGCTCTTAACTTTTGACTTGCCCTTTCTAGAAATCAAAATGCAAATTTCACCCCTCTCTGACCACCAGGTCATCCCCTGTTCCCACTCCTCATGGAAATGCCACTCCATAGGGGATGGAAATCAGTGCTGGGCTGTTCTGTGCATCCAGCAAAGGCAGGAAAAACCTGGCAACTCCCAAGAGTCCAGCCCTGGTGAAAAATTATCCCTAGAGGAGTGAGATTGTGGTGTAATTACCTGTTCCTGCCACCTACTTGTGCCCCAGGATGTCACTGGAGCCTTGCAACTGTCAGTTTAAATATATATATATATTTGTATATTTCCTTGAGACCCATGGCCACCAAACTTGCATCACAAATCCTCCAACTCCGTATCCTAATGCCTGAAATACACTTTTAGGACATTGAAAAGCCCTGCTCTTGGAAATTAGTGATTGAAGGAATTAATGTGAGGCACTTGTTCTCCCTCTGTCCAAGCCTCTCTGGTGTAAATGACTGATGCAGTCACAGAGGTGAGGAGACAGCCCCCAATTTGTCTGAGTCCTGCACTCTGTTCTCACATTGATCTGACTTTTAAAGCAATAAAAGTCAAATTTTGGGTGTTCTGATGGAAGCTGGCAGAGAGAAAGTTCTGAGGGCTGTGCAAGACCCTTCACAGGTTACTACTTAAGCATCCTCTGCTGACTGAGAAACTGCTCAAATTTGATTCTTTTTTGATTCTTTTCTTCTATGGTAGTAAGGAAAAGCTGCTTTAAAACCATTTTTTTTCCCAGTGAGGTTATAAAAACCTGACATTGTCTAAACCCCACCCATTCAATCTATAAAATAACACATCATGGCATTGTTATTTTTACTGTCCTGCTAAAATTTTATAAATCTGGGCAGTGTCTAGGTCTGGTTTTGAAAGGAAGAGCTAGAAAAAAAGTTGGAGGAAAACTTTGCATAAATGTTGCAATTTTGATAGCCTGGGAAGAAAGAAAATAATCCTCTCACCCCACTTAGCCCCTCCCCTCCCCCCTTAACTGTATGGTCTGCCTTAAAAAACTTGGATTTTTATTAATTCAGGATTTACCTTTCCTGGAAGCTGCTCTCCCCTGGCACTCAGATCCCACCACCCCCAGGGTGACCCTGTGCATTCTTCCCACTTAACACCCATCCAAAGGGAAACATCTTGGGATGACAACCTGCCGACATCTCTTCCCTCCTTGCCAAACCCCATCACCAATCCTCCTTCCTTGAAAATCTGCAGGGAGGGATGCAGGGTGGATCCTTGGTGGGATCTTACCTGGGTCCACGCACAGGAGAGTTCCCAGCAGGAGCACAAGGAAAGCTTTCATCTTGGAATAACCTCTCTGGGGCTGCCTCTGTGGGCTCGTTTCCTCCTGGGGCAGGTTATATATCCTGGGATGCCGGGCGTGCCCACAAGGTCATCCCTGAGAAGGCACCTGAGGCAGCTGCTGGCAGGACCAAGGGAGGGGTTGTTGCTTTGTGTGTTGGGATATTTGTGTTTGTTGGCTTTCCCTGCCACTCTCTGGGCTCCTCTCCACTGCTGCCACCCCCTCCTTCCCTCCTACCCTTGGGCAAAGTGCTCACAGGAGTGGAAAAAGCCCCAAATTCTTCCCAACAAGGCTGGCCTTATGCATTTCTTCATGGCCACTGAGGTTTAGTGGCACCCTGTGAGCGAGGCTCTCCACCCCCGGTGCCACCCTGAGTGGAGCCTTTGTGTTTAAATCGAGGACAAAATGTTCTCTCAATCAGCAACTCCGGGTATTTATCTGCCTGTGTGAGTGATACTCGTGATAACAAGGTATGTGGTAGGGAGGTATGTGGGCAAATTAAAAATGCATTGGCCATTCCAGGTATTGAGGAGTTTATTCGTCCTCATTTGCATTTATTTTCTGTTAAAAAGCAATGGCCGAATCTTAATTTTGATGTTTGAAACCCAAGGGACTTTCCACTGGATTTATTTGGTGTTTTGAGATGTTTCAGCTGTGGCTTGGTTCTCTTTTGTGTGCTCTTGCCTGGCACAGGCTGGGTACAAGTTTGGACACTTGTCTCACAGCAGATGCAATGGCAACAACCCAGGCTTGTCCAAAAAATGCCACTTCTCTGTCACAGACAGGGTGAGTTCAGCCACATTCCAGCCTCAAGGGTGAATGTTTGCTCTCGTGGGTTGAGCAGAGACCTCTCCCATTCCTCACATCCTGTGACCACTTCTCAAGAAATGCCAGGGCAAAAGAAAACAGGGCTTTTTTTGTTAAATTCAACTTTTAATTATTTTTTTTTTCCCCTGGGATCTTGGGATTAGTGCTGCGAATTTCTTTCCTTCAAGGATTTAGTCCCACGCAGTTTAGTTCTCAGGAACTTTTCCAAATTGAAAGGAAGGTGTGCAGGTGGATCATTTATCAGTGGCTGTGGGATGAAGGGTAGAGACTAAAACTCCTGCCCTGACTTATCCCAGAGGAAAATCTGTTGCAGGAGAAGATTTGACAAATCCTAATTCTTCCATAGGGATCTTAACCACTTTGACTTTCACTCTTCTGCGTAAAAAATACCTAAAAAACTGTCCCAACACCTTCTGTGTCAATTGGCTCCTGCCTCATAATATTTTTACAGACCATATAATTTATGTTTTCTGGATTAAAGGAAACAATATATTTTTTCAGGCTCTGGAGTTCCTCATTCAGAGGTATTTAAGGTTTGTTTTTTTTTAATCCCCTGGGACTGACCCTATAGGGTTTGGCTTTTTGTGGTAAGCAAGAACAGGGCCAAGGGGGAAAAAAACACTCCTTGTCAATCCACCAAGGCCTGGAATTAAATATTTCTTCAGAAAAGAATTGATAAGGAAGAAAAACTCTTTCCATCTTTCCCAGTACCATTATTTTTATTCTTTTTCTAACATCATCCAGAAAAACTCAAAGCTTATGGTGCTGTGAGAGAATCTGACAGCTGAGAGCTCTCCGTCTCCCAGTCCTGCTTGCCTGAGGCCATGTGAGATCCCAGGAATTCCTGTATTCTTACATAAATTGTTGATTTTCACTGTTTTTTGGGACATCGAAGTGCAGTTCCTGCCCAGCTCCTGAAGATGGCAAACATAGCCCGTTATAATTCCACATGCATTAACACACAGTTATCCATAGGACTGGGTGTACGAGGTGTTGTTTTCTTTTCCTGAGGTTATAAAATTCCCAGTTCATCTGCCTGCATGGAAAAGACCATAAATTCCCTCTGGAAATCTCATGATGTCTGCAAATCCCTTGGAATTTTTTTTTTAACACTATTTTTGCTGTCACTCCAGATTCCTGATAGAGACAGGTCTGGAGCTCTCTTTTTGGGAAGGGGGAAAGAGGAGCTGATTATTTGCTCTGTCCTAGCTCTGGATTATTTGTTCCTGCTTGGTATCAGGCTGGGAAAATGGTGATGGATCATGGTACAGACTGTGGTGTCATGGATCACATCGAGGAACAGCCATGAGCTGGAAATTTGAGGAAAAAAAGGGTGAAAGGATTCCTGGAAAATCTGGACAGAGAGACATAAAAAAGAAGTTTCTCCAATTTCCTGGTCATCTGTACGGAAGCTTGTAGGATGACAGAGATCTTAGAATCACAGGATCATGGAATTATTTGGGTTGGAGGGGTCTTCAAGATGATCTCATTCCACACCCCTGCCATGGGGTCTAAGCCCTGTCCAACCTGGCCTTGGACATTTCCAGGGATGGGGCAGCCACAGCTTCTCTGAGCACTGAGTTGTTTTCTCGGCATTGTCGTGTCTGTAACTCCTTTCCAGGATGTTCTGAAATCCCTGTGTGTGGTTCAAACAGGCTCCAAAGGGAATTTTATTGGCTTTTCCACTCCTGGATGGTGTTAACAGAGAGCTGATGCTGCCTGAAGTGCTGTCTGCAAATCTACTCAGGCTGTGGGGCTGTGGGATGTTAGAGAAGGGATTTTAGGGATTTTTAGGCATCCAAATGGGAATTTCTAATGGCTGTTGGGAACACAGCCTCAGGAGTATTCAGCTGTCCCAAATCAGAATAGGTGCGGAATAAATGAGATTGAGTCACCAGGTGGGAGTGAGGCAAATCCCATTGCAGACTTTCCTGAAGAGAGGAAAGTGTGGATCCCAAATGAGGCATGGAACTACGTAGGCAGGATAACAGATGGATTGATAAGGGGAGAGAAAGATTTCAAAAGGAGGAGATGTAGAGATGCTCCCAGAGATGGATGGATGGATGGATGGATGGATGGATGGATGGATGGATGGATGGATGGATGGATGATGGATGATGGATGGATGGATGATGGATGATGGATGGATGGATGGATGGATGGATGGATGGATGGATGGATGGATGATGGATGGATGATGGATGGATGGATGGGAGGATGATGCATGGATGGATGACGGATGGATGGGTGGATGGATGGGAGAGTAGGTTTAGATTGGATATTGGAAGGAATTCTTCCTTTGATGGTGGTGAGGCCCTGGCACAGAGAAGCTGTGTCTGCTCCACCCCTGGAACAGTCCAAGGCCACAAGAGGACAACAGCAGAAGCCTGGGATAGTGGAAGGTGTCCCTGTCCATGGCAGGGGCTGGACAAGATGACCTTGAAGGTCCCTTCCCACCCAAACCATTCCATGATTCTATGGAAAACACACAGGATGTCCCCTATTTCAGCCTCAAGTATTTCTTCCTCAGCTCCCAGCTGTTTTCCACTTTTCTCTGTTCTGGGATGGACATGAATGATGCTGATCCAGCAGCAGGAAAAATTATTCCAGCTGCTCCAGAGGTGCCCTTGGCTGCCAGCAGAGAGAGGCCCCAGCTCCCACATCTGTAGATATTTAACACTGTTCTATGTCATGGTCCGCCTCCCACTCCAAGGATTTATATCCAGGTTTGCTGTTCAAATGAGCTTCAGAGCACGTGGATGCAAGGCTGGGGTTCCTGCTGGAATTCCAGAGCCCAGCAATGGAGACTGGGGATGCCATAAAGAGCAGGACATGGAGAGGATGCAGGAAGGTTTGGGTCTCTGGGCTTTTCAGGGACCTTTGGCTCAAGCCTTCCATTCTTTTTGCCTCTTTTTCCTCCAACACCACACAGGGCATGGAATTCCTGCATCCCAGGTGAAGTCTGTGGGACCTGTGTGACACACAGGTACAGCCAGGGTGCAATACAAAAGTTTAAGGAGCAAGGAATCTGTTTGACCTTGAGTATTTCTCCAATTTTCTGTCTGGGCACAGAGTGAAACATCCAGCGATTCCAATTCAGGGTTTCCGATTTCCGGAGGCAGCCTGACCAGCTCTGGAGAAAAAAGTTCACCTTCACATCCCACACATTCCTGCTGAACACCATGAAATCAATGCAGGGCTGCAAACAAATCCCACCACGGTGCTGATCTTGTCTGCGGAGCGAGGAGGTGATGGAGAAAATTCCAAGGGCTGCAGGGATTGGAGATTCCCATACGATGGTGCTGTTGCCACATGGCTGGAGCCCAAACCTCTCCTGGCGTGTGGGAGCAGCCCAAGATTGTTTGTTTAAAAATCTCGGCAACTTCAGAGCATCAAAAATGCATTTGACTCTTTTTTTTTAATATATTTTTTTACTTTTTTTTTTTTTCTAAATGTTGCTAATTGCTGAGCTCTTCTGCTTGCAAAAGACTCGGAGTGTGGGATCCCTGCCAGCTCGGTGCCTGGTGCATCCCAAAGTTGTTTTCAGGGAGAAAGGAGAACGTTTTCCGGCACCCACGCTTTGGAGTTGGGGTGAAGGGTGGGGAGAGCAGCCTGGGCTGGCACCATAAAGAGGTTTTGTGCTTGTTCTGCCTCACAAAAAACTTCCTAACTTTTCCCTTACCAGGTGCTGCATCTTCCTGTGTACAAATGTGACAAAATATTGGAAACACAGGCAGGAAACGTGAATTTCCTGGGATCACACAGCAGATCTCAAACCAGGACCCTCAACCACCCTTGCTGCTTTCCAGTCTATGATCTTCCATCAGGAAAATCAATTTTCCTGGCCCCACGAGAGACCACAGGATATGGATGGGGAAAAACCTGAGATTTGCAGTCCTGCTGCTGCAGGAGGAAACACAAAATCACAGAAAAAGTTTAGGTGGAAGAGACCTTCAAGATCATCCAGTTCCAACACCTGCCATGGGCAGGGACACCTCCTACCAGACCAGGTTGCTCCAAGTCCTGTCCAACCCTGGCTTTGAATCTGGAGGGTAGAAAATGGTGGTTCTGGGGCCAGATATGACCAGCAGCGATCATTGCCCCTCCCGTGGCCACAGCTGCACTCAATCCATGGCCTCTTGGTCTCTCCCAGAGAATCATGGAGTCCTTCAGGTTGAAGAAGACCTCTGAGATCTTTGAGTCCAAACCCTGTTGCAATCCTCCTGGAAAAGAAGTTTTCCCAAATATCCAATCTAAACCTTCCCTGATAACTTGGGGCTGTTTCTTCTTGTCCTATTCCTTGGGAGAAGAGATCAATCCCCACCTCAGGAGGGCTTTGGTCCTTCTAATTCTTTTCCCTGCATAACCTCATGGCATCATTGAAGTCCTCCTGAGTTGTCTCCCCTTCATGCAAAGGTCATAAATACCCTTTTTTGTCCATCCTGCCCTTAGTTTGTGTCCCCAGAAGTGGTGCTTTTCCAACATTAACATGGTTTTGAGAAAAATTTTCAGCACAGAAGGAGCTCATCTCATGGATTTATGCATTGGGAAAATGTTTTCTTGAGGGATCATTCTTGTAAGGGCTTTTTTTGTGGCTTGATTCTGAAGTTGCTGACAAAGTGTTGGAAAATAGCATTCTGTGGACAAAGAAGAACTCTGCAGAAATAATAAAGTTATTTGAAGACCAGGATGGATTTTGGGATCAAACTCTGTTGTGGAGAGCAAGATCCATCTAAACCAGTGAGTCTCCACTCGGGACATGGAATTAAGATGCAGGAGATACAGGATCAGCCCTTTAAAGTCAGATTTCCTTTCCCTGGAGCAGATGCTCCTCTATTTACAGAGGCAGGAATTCTGGTAACACTTGTCTTTGTCCCTCTGCTTAGAACTGCTCCACTTTGTGTTAACTAATTACAAACTAATTGGGCCGGAGAGATGCAGTGGTGTGAAGCAATTTGATTTTGATGAATTGGCAATTTCTTACAAAAACTGTTTCATTAAAAAAAGTTGATTTTTTTCCCCCCTGACTGCTTTATCAAATGCTCTGATGCTTAGGACAGCAGAAGATGAGTTGCACAAACCAGGAGAGATAATGGGAATTCTGATTAATATCTGTCATTTCCTCCTGGTTTAACTGTTTAGCTGGAAAATCTATTGGAAAAATCAACCCTCAGTTGCTTGAAGTCATTAGGAATTTGCTAATTTGAAAATGCAATGGTTTTAAGGCTCCCTGATAAAGGGCAGGTTTAGATGGAATATTGGGAAGGAATTCTTCCCTGTGAGTGTGAGGAGGCCCTGGAATAGAAATCCCATGGAAGCTGTAGCTACCCCATCCCTGGAAGTGTCCAAGGCCAGGTTGGATGGGGTTTGGAACAACCTGGGATAGTGGAAGGTGTCCCTGCCCGTGGAAAAGGGTTGAAATTGAATGATCTTGGAGATCCCTTCCAACCCAAACCATTCCAAGATTCCACGATATGCCCAGGGGAAGCCTGGTCAGAAGACCTTGAGGCATTGTCCAACAAGTCCCTAAAGCTAAACGTAAATCTGATTAAGCAAATTGGATTCCCAGCTCCAATTTTTGGCTCAATCTTTACTGATTTACAGGAGCCTGGCTCCTAAATAGGCACCACCTTGCAGATGGTTGTGTTTTGTCAGATTCTCAATAATAAATGGAAACACAAAGCAAAAACCAAAATCCTATTGTGTGATTCAAAGCTGCTCCCAGCAGTTCCACTTCTGATTTTGTCACTGGAATGAAATCATCCCTCTCAGCTCCCCAGGCAGGAGTCAAGGATCCCTTCCCCTGCCCGACCTTTACAAATTGCACATCCTGCTCAGCTGTGACCTTTTCCAAGGTGCCACAGATCCCCAGCCCAGAGGTTTTGGAATCGATAGCACTGAGCACAAAATTAACAGCTGCCTTGTCATTCTCTCCAGCAAAAAGTGGGATGCCAAAGGATGGCCAGGAATGTGTCTGGGATTAAACAGACTTGACAGGAAGGAAATGAAGAAGATGGAATTACAGTCCCTGCAGCCTGGGCACAGCCAAAGGGGTGGAATTTTCTTTGAATTCCAGAATAGTTTGGGTTGGAAGGGACTTAAAGATCATCTCATTCCAACTCCTCTGCCATGGGCAGGGACACTTTCCACTGTCCCAGGCTGCTCCAAGCCCCAGTGTCCAACGTGGCCTTGGACACTTCCAGGGATCCAGGGGCAGCCACAGCTTCTCTGGGAATTCCATTCCAGGGCCTCCCCACTCTCACAGCCAAGAATTTCTTCCCGATATCCCATCTCTCCCTGCCCTCTGGCAGCGGGAAGCCATTCCCTGTGTCCTGTCCCTCCATCCCTTGTCCCCAGTCCCTCTCCAGCTCTCCTGGAGCCCCTTTAAGCACTGGAAGGGGCTCTGAGGTCTCCCTGGAGCCTTCTCTTCTCCTGGCTGGACATTCCCAGCTCTCCCAGCCTGGCTCCAGATCAGAGGGGCTCCAGCCCTTGGAGCATCTCTGTGCCCCCCTCTGGACTTGCTCCAGCATCTCCACATCCTTCTGCAGCTGGACCCCAGAGCTGGATGCAGAATTCCATGTAGGGTCTCACCAGAGCAGAATAGAGGGACAGAATTGTGTCCCTCAACTCGAAATTTTCAGAATGAATGAAGCTGAATTTCCCATTTGCTTGTCCTCTCAATCCTCAAAGTTCCCAGTTCTCTGTTTTTTTCCCTGCCTTTGGTCTCCTTCCCAGGATTCCTTCCTCTTTTGCTGAGCAAAAGGCATCGTCAGGGGATGGATTTTCCTGTTGTCCACCTGGCTGCTGCTTCTAGGAGTGCTTGAGGAGGTAAGATTCTTTTGTGGAACCCTTCATTTTAAGGTTTCTCTTTTGGAACAATTTTCACAAAACATGAGATTTTTTTCTAGAGCTTTGAGAGCTTTCTCCTCATTTAATTTGCTTGAATCTGGGCAGGGTGATGCCCAGTCAGATCCATGGGCAGACAGGTGGATGGACAGAGGGATGGACAGAGGGATGGACAGGGCTGGAGCTGCATTTACCATATTTCCATAGACCAGGTTAAGACTCATGGAACTGTTGGAACAGCATCCAGATGTGAAGAAAAAAAAGAAAGGAAATAGGAAAAAAAAATCAAAATAAATGTCAAGGATCCCAACAAAATGTCAAGGATCCCAACAAAATATCAAGGATGATATAATTGCTGACTAGGGAATAGTGGGAATGGTAATGGGAACTCTTCCTCCCTTGTGATCCACAAATCCTGTGTGGATAAAAACAGCCAGGAGTTTGGGAACGTCCTGTTCCTTCCATTTTGATGGCTCACATTGGATGGACCTTGGCTAATTTGTCTTCCCTGCACAAAGCAAGGTCGTTTACTCTCAGGGGCATCGCCGCCTGCCTTGAATTAATTTCCTATTAATTACTGGAATGATTTGAGCGTGGATAAGCAGCAGTTATTTTTAGCAGTTGGACTGATTAGACTGCAGAGAGCTACCTGGGGAAGTTGTGGGGCTCCTGCTGCTTGGGAGGGGGAGAACAGCCATTCCCAGTTGGATCAAAGTGTCCATCTGGGTCATGAGCCCCTTCTGCCACTGCTCCTTAGTGGTTCCACAGGGAAAGTAAAGGATTTTATCCAATTTCCACCCCTGGAAGTGCTCAAGGACAGGCTGGGTGGAGCTTGGAGCAACCTGGTCCAGTGGAAAGTTCCCTGCCCATAGCAGGGGTTGGAATGAGATGGTTTTTAAGGTCTCTTCCAACCCAAACCATTTTATTATTCCATGATCTCACCTGCATCTGGCATCCCTGATGAAATACCCCCTTGAACAATGGACAGGGACATCCTCCACACCTCCTGACCTTTTATTGCAGTTATTTATTCCCACTCATCCAGGTATTTCTTGCTTTTCTTGGCCACCCTGCCCTGTCATAATTTGCTTTTTGCTTTGTGTAAAGAGAGCTGAGGCACCAGTTCAGCTTGAAACTCTCTTGCTTTTACATATTTCCCTGTGAATTCTTTTATTTCCTCCTCTACTTTTTTTTTCTACTTTTTTTTTTTTTAATAACACTGTTTTCAGGCCCCCAAACTGTCTGGTAATTACCCCGCCTTTGATAAACCTTTCTTNCTTTGATAAACCTTTCTATTAAACACAACTTGTAAATACCTTGCCTGCTCTAACTGAATTCAATTCATCATAAAAGCTCGGAGAGCCTTTGCTTCCTCTCTTTTGTGTGGAAAAAATGGAAACAAGAGGTAAATTCACTGTTATTTTCAGCGAGGAATTAAGAAAGGGACTTGGATTCATAGTTGTTTTTTTTTTTTTTTAATTAATATGATTCTTTAAACCTCCTTCTCCAGGATTATAAATCTTGACTCCTGGTTTATATATTCCTTTATTTGTTCTATTTTATCCCTAGTGGGGTTTATTTTGGTTTGTTTGGTTTTTTGTTTTTTTTTTCCCAGGGAATCAGAGACTTCTTTTTGTGGAATCCTGGAAATTAAGAATTTTAGACTTTCTGTGCTGACATGCACTGACCCCCAAAAAACCCACTGCTTTTAACCTGAAGCCATAAAAAAAGCTTCTAAAATTGAATAATAAAACTAAGATGGCGAATGTGTAATTTGAATAGAAGTGTGTAATATCACATGGTGGAAAACTTAAAATTTAAAGTTTTAAAATAGAATAATGTATATATAAAGCAAAATGAAAAATTTAAAATGAAAGTTTCTTTCTTCTTCACCTTCTTCTTCACGGGTCCAAGTAGTATTGTGTAATTAGGTAAAAAAATCCANTTTTTTTTTTTTAATAACACTGTTTTCAGGCCCCCAAACTGTCTGGTAATTACCCTGCCTTTGATAAACCTTTCTATTAAACACAACTTGTAAATACCTTGCCTGCTCTAACTGAATTCAATTCATCATAAAAGCTCGGAGAGCCTTTGCTTCCTCTCTTTTGTGTGGAAAAAATGGAAACAAGAGGTAAATTCACTGTTATTTTCAGCGAGGAATTAAGAAAGGGACTTGGATTNTAAGTAGCTTTTCTTAATTAAACAATTTGCCTTTGAAAGGCCTTATAAAGAAAAAAATTGCATCTCCATTTTTAACTTGGTAACTTAAAGTGCAGTAAAACTTGCAATTTGTAAAACTATAATATAAATAAAAGCTAATAAATNCTTTATTTGTTCTATTTTATCCCTAGTGGGGTTTATTTTGGTTTGTTTGGTTTTTTGTTTTTTTTTTCCCAGGGAATCAGAGACTTCTTTTTGTGGAATCCTGGAAATTAAGAATTTTAGACTTTCTGTGCTGACATGCACTGACCCCCAAAAAACCCACTGCTTTTAACCTGAAGCCATAAAAAAAGCTTCTNCAACAACAAAAAAAAACAACAACATGTGATGATGGGAAAGAGTGGGAAGATCCTACAGGTTGTTGCCCACCCCATGGATGCTGTGCCAGGACATCCATGCTGGGGCAGGACAGCACTGCACCGCTCCCCTGCACTGATTTGACACAAGCTATTGATAGGAATTGCTTGAGTCTTGCAGGAAAAGGCACTTTGCAGTAGCTGATTGATCCTGTGTTCCCTTGGAATCTCCTTGGGGATTGCTGTTCTCAGCACAGGCTTTTCTGAACGCACACAGTGATTGCTCCCATGGGGGTGGGAGCTTTCTCACCTTCCAGCAGGGCAGGAAAACATTTGAAAAGCACCTTCCAGGTTACACAGCCTCTGATTTTATTTTCATCCAGCCCCTGAAGTCAGCAGGAGCAGCAGGGATCTCACCAGGGAGGAGGTCCCAGGAAACACAAGAGGCAGGAGCTGGGTAGGAACTGGGACACTGAGGTGAACTCAGTGATCTCAGAGGTCTTTTCCAACCTTAATGATTTTTGATTCTATGATTTTTGATTCTATAATTTTTGCACTAAATTTAACAGAGTTTCCACCTTCTCCCTTTCCTGTTGTGTGGATTTAGCTTCTTCTCCCTCCCTTTGCATTCCGATTATTGCCAGTCCAGGACAATATTTGTGATGCACTTGCAGAGGTCACTCGGGAAATGGGTGGTGTCCAAGAGGGGAGGAGAGCTGGAAAGCAAATTATCACAAACGCTATGGAATTCATCCCATCACCATCCCTGTGAATGTCCAAAAAATGTGGATATAGCACTGGGGACATGGTTGATGGTGAACATCTTGCTGGGCTGATGGTTGGACTTGATGATCTCAAAAGTCTTTTCCAACTTTAACAATTCCACAATTTTATGAATAATTTCATTTTGCCCTGATGGGATCAACCCAGAAAAAACTCAGGAACCCCCCCGGAGAGAAGAGAGACTGAACATTGAGTGTAGCAAAAAAAATTGGTTGGAAAATCCCCGCCTGCTGCTTCTTATAGTCTGGATAAACAAAACTCATCCTAAGGAGTCCCCAGGGTAAATCCAGGCAATTCCCTTGTGGGAAAGTGATCTCCAATGAATATTTTAGCAGAGCTGCTCCTGCCAGTGCTCCTGGAAATTAAGACACTCAATAGAAATGTTCAAAATTGGCTTAAAACTGAGAGTAGGTTTGGACTGGATGTTAGGAAGGAATTCTTCCCCTGAGGGTGCTGAGATCCTGTAATTCTTCAGAGAAATTGTGGATGCCTCATCCCTGGAAATATTCAAGGCCAGGTTGGATGGGGCTTGAAGCAACCTGGGATAGTGGGAGATGTCCCTGCCCATTGGAAGAGGGGAGGAGTTGGAACTGGATGATCTTTAAGGTCCCTCCCAACCCAAACCCTTCTGTGATGGGTTTTTATCAAAAAGTGTAAAAACAGGAATATTTGGAAATTATCCAGGTGGGTTTTTCACCATTATTTGTGCTTTGGCTTTTGCTCCTTTATGTTGATTGTTTGACTTCTATGAATGGACAGGTGGGAAACTCATCCTGCTCAATATCTGTCTCATGTCTGATCAAAATAGAACAAATCTGTTTCATCTTGAGATAAAATACTTCTGGAATTCCCAAATATACAAAAGGCATGAATTAGATGGTGTAGTACAGTAAGAACACATTGGATAGGCCAATTAAAAGTGAAATCATCCTGAAATTTGAATGAAATGCATGATGGGAATCATCCCAAACCCACTGGAGAAAAATTGGGAGAGCAAATATAAAGTGGAAAATGGGGCCACTGGAGATATATACCTGGGAACCATTCTGGAAAACCTTTAACAGAGCCAGGATATATATAGAGAAAAAGAGAAATAATTCTAAAGGGAGAAGTTGTGTGGGTTTGGATCCTCTCATTCTTTGTGACCTCAACTCCTGAAGCAATCCATCTGGAAAATGTCCTGATAGGAATATTAATTATGGGTCAGCTGTTCAGGGTCATAATTACGGGTCATAATATTATGTCAGCTGATAATAAAATCATAGCTGGTCTGATTTAGAATTCCTCGATAACTTGTCCCAAAGCATTTCCAGGATTTCAGCTCACAGGGGGAAGGAATATTGTTTATGGAACCAGCAGATGCAGCTGGAAACACCATTGAGCTCCCAGGCACAGAACCCTAAATTGGGTGTGAAATGGAAGCAGGAGGCTTGAACACAAGCAGAGATGAGAGCAAAACTGCTCCGAGTTATCTTCGTGGCGTTAATTGGGGAGATAATTTGAGAGGAAAGACAGATAATTTGAGGGGGGAGGACATCTTGCACTGGAGGAGGGAGCAGGTGTTGGGAGGCCTGGTAAATGATAAGGTCATTACCCTGTGGGACAGAGACACAAGAAAAACAAATTTAGTGCTAATAATCCCTTTAGATTCTTTGGGACATTGAGGATCCATGCAGCAAAAACTTGCCTAAGGTCACCCCACTGGCAGTGACAAAGCCAGAAATAAAACTGGGGGTCTGGAAGCTCAGTCCATGGATCCCGGAGTTTCCCTCAACTGTCGCCATCATGGGAGTAAGGGGAGAGAAAAGGAGGTGCTGGCTGGGGATACAGGAAAAGACTTCAGGAGCTGCAGCAGGAATGTTATTCCCTAACTCAGCTCTTTGGATCTGGTGCTTCTGGAGCGGGATGTGGAGTGGTTGGACGTTCCTGAGCTCAGTATGAGGATCTGAACTTGAGGCTTGTTTTTATCTTTGTTGTTCAAATCAAAATTCACTCTGCCACACTGAGGATTCTGCCCTCATCTCCTTGTGTGACCAACATCCCCTGCACAACAAATCCTGCTGTACCTTCCTTCGTGGGTGCACGAGAACATGGAGTCGTGGAATAGTCTGTGCTGGAAAGGACTTGAGGGATCATCCAATTCCAATCTCTACACCACGGGCAGGGGAATGCAGAATCCATGAGGGCTGGAGAGCAGATCTCACCATGCTGTGAGCAGGAAAACACGAAACACCAGGATATGTTCTCGTTCTGGAGGTGCTAATTGCTTGCTCTAACATCTCTGGAGGAAATAAAGGGCAGGGCCATACTGGTTCCAGTTCTAGGGTTGCCCATTGGCTCAGTGTTTCACTTCATGGTCGAAATATGCCTCCCCAACCCTTTCAAACTTATCTAAAAGATTGTTTTGGGAATAACTTGTTATTCCAGGGCAATGTCTGCCTTCCTCATCTTCAAGGTATTTCAGGCAGGACATCCCCTGGAAATGAGTCAGGGAGCATTTCCATGCCAGCACCAGTGTTTTGAGACAAAAAAAATCAATAGAGGGAGAAAGAATTTTCTTCTTTTCCTCTACATAGGGAGCTTAGTGTGGAGCTATGGAGATTCTCCCTGGAGACTTGGCTTTGCAGCCATCCTTTTATCCCACTTTTTGTGATCTTCCATCACGAGTCAGTCCTGATTTAGCTGTTACAGAGAAATCTGCTGCCAGTCGAAGACTTAATTGCACCAGAGGCCTTCAGCAACGTGGGCACTAATGAGGCACAGTTCAGATATTCCTGACTTAATGAAAACCAAGGAAGGGCTGGCCATGGGCTCCAGGCAGTTCTGGATCTCACACCTCCGTGAGAAGAATTTTCTCCTGGATAGCTCATTAATAAAAGGAGAGTAGAGAAGAGTGGCTCATCACCATCTGTCAGTGGAAGCTGGAGCCCAGCCAGGAGAGCCAGCAGTTAATTAGGAATGAGAGCTGTTTCCTTTCACAGACATTTCTATATGTTTATATATAGCCATTGTATTGCCATTAGTGGAAGTATCTCTTTTTTCCTAATTAAATGAGCCAGCCAAGATTTTTTGTTGGATGGCATTAACTCTGGAGAAGTTGCTCAGCCACAGGAATCTGCCTTTGTTCTTCCCGAGCTCTAGGACTGGCTTAGGAAAACACAGCCCAAGGGATGATTGGATGACCCAGGAAACTTCTCTTTTGGAATGGGCTTCAAGAGAGTGACAGACTGAGAGCGGAAAGATGTCACCAGACTTCCAGGATTTATTCTCCTTGCTGGAATCATCAACCAATGGTCTCCTTGAAAGCTGGAGAGGGCGTAGAGTGACTGGACAGGGGGGAGTGGCTGTCAGCTCAAAGGGAGTAGGTTTGGATTGGATATTAGGAAAAAATTATCTGTGAGGGTGGTGAGATTCCCCAGAGAAACTGTGGCTGTGCCATCCCTGGAAGTATCCAGGGCCAGGTTGGACAGGGCTTGGAGGAACCTGATCAAGTGGAAGGTCCAGAGAGCTTGGAACCAGATGACCTTGTAGGCCCCTTCCAACCCAAACCATTCCACGGTAATTCCATCAGGAACATTGAACATCCCAAGGTTTGTGATCCTCCTCCCAAATCCTCACTGTTCCTTTTTTTCTTCTCTTCATGAGAACTCTCTTTGTGCACAAAGAACTTTCCAGCGCACCTCTCCCACCTGCATCCCTGTCAGGAAAACTCCTTTATTTTTCTTTTTCTTTGGTGACTCCCAGAGGGAATGTGACATGAAGAAGGGATTATACAGGGGAGGAGGAAGGTGTAGAGGTGGAATTGGTTTGCAGGGTCTGTCTGTGAGTTCTCTTTTTTGCCTCTAAAGTGTAAAGGGCCTGGGTTTTTTTCCAGCATTCCCTGACAGATGTTTAACATTCCAACAAACCCAATCTCCATCCCACTACTCCCAGCAGCCATAAGTGTGTGATAGAGATAAGAGATGAGCTGAGGCTCACAGCTCACTTGTGGAATGACTCATCCCTTTAATTGCATCCCTTTAATTACAAATTAGCCTCCTTGACCTTTTCTTCCTGCTCTTTCCTGAGTGTCACGGCACAGTTTGATCCCTGTGCTGCCAGGAGCAGAAGGAGGCGATGTCTCTTGGTGGAAGGGCTTTTTGAGCTGAGGCCACACTCTCACCTCCCCTAATCCCACAGGTTGTGCCAAAAAAAAGAGTTCCTCTTCTTCTTGAAAAGATCTTTGTGACTTAGAAAGAGCCGAAAAACACAAAGTCACCACCTAAAACCGCAGAAGGAACAAAAAAAGTATGACAAATTAAGAGACCGAAATTTGGCAAAAAACCTCAAAGACTGGGAAGACTGAAGACCTAAAATTGTCGTTCCTGAATTGATTTGCTGTAGGTTTTGTCTCTTTTGAGGTCCTTGAAACTCTTTTGGAACCAGTGCTGTAACTCTGACACAGAACTAAAAAAAATAGAAGGCCCCTTCAACAGGAATATTCCATCAGAAATGCTTCTTGGCGAGAGTAGACATGGAATACCACCAGGAAACCTCTAGAAAATAGTGGGAAAACCACCTCCAAAAATGGCAACTCCATGGCAGAAGTGGATTTGGGAAGTGGAGGTTACCTGTGAATTTCCTTTCCAACATCAAAGTCTTTGGGAACAAAAGTTTCTAAAGAGGAGAAAACATTGTTTGAAACTCTTTGCCTTTATTCATCAGTGAATTCTTGAAATGTTCTCCCCTGTGAAAATGTTTGGAATAACACCAGATTCGCCCACTCTGTGCTGACATTTAACTCATCCCATTATATGCATTACGCCACCACTCCAGCTTTATCCAGGATATAATGTAAGGAACATATACACACATTTAGAAAAATACAGAGCCTTATAGATTTATTTATAACAGTTCATATATTTATAATTAACTTCATTGTGAGGAAAGTTCAGCATGAGGTAGGGCAACAATGGACTTCTGAGTTATATAAAAGGGCCTTGAAAAGCTCTTCCCTCCTCAGAGAAAAGTTTCCAGAACTGCTCAGAGAAAGCTGCATTCTTTAAAAAAGAGGCTGAAAGTGAAAATGTTTTGTTTATAACAACTTATTCCAGTTGAAAGGTAATTTTTATTTCATTTTTGAAGTGTACTTGAGAGGAAGTTGTAGGGTTTTATCTAAATGTTGAGACACACAGGACAAGAGAGGGATCAAGGGCACTCTCAGCAAATTTGTAGATGACACCAAGTTGAGGGTGCAGTGACACACCTGAAGGATGGGGCCATCCAGAGGGACCAGGACAAGCTGGAGAAGTGGGAATGTTGTAACAGGAGCAAATGTTGGTGCTGCACCTTAGTTGGGGTCAATCCCAGGATCAGTCTAGGCTTGGGATGAGCAGATGGAGCAGCCCTGGGGAGAAGGACTTGGGGGTGCTGGTGGGTGAGAGGTTGGACATGACCCAACAATGTGTGCTCCAATCCCAGAAATCCGAACATGTCCTGGGTTCATCCAGAGCGGGGTGGGCAGCAGCTGAGGGGGTTGTTCTGCCCCTCTCAGGTGAGACCCCACCTGCAGAGCTGCCTCCAGCTCTGGGTTCCCCAGCTCTGGAAGGACCTGGAGCTGTTGGAGTGAATCCAGAGGAGGCACCAGGATGAGCAGAGGGATGGAGCAGCTCTGCTGGTAGGAAATGTTGGGAGACCTGGGATTGTTCAGCCTGGAGAAGAGAAGCTTTGGGGTGACCTTCCAGTAGCTAAAGGGGCTGATGAAAAAGATTATTAACAAGGGCTTGGAGTGACAGGACAAGGGAGAATGGCTTCAAACTGGTGGAGAGTAGGTTTGGATTGGATATTAGGAAGGAATTCTTTTCTGTGAGGGTGGGGAGACCCTGGCACAGGTTTCCTGGAGAAGCTGTGGCTGCCCCATCCCTGGCAGAGTCCAAGGCCAGGTTGGCCAAGGCTTGGATCAACCTGGGATAGTGGAAGGTGTCCCTGCCCATGGCAGGGGAGTAGAATGAGATGAGCTGGGAGATCCCATCTGTGCCTGGGAGAAGGTTTCAAAGGTTCACATGACTTTATCCCAGAATTGTTGTGGTTGTAAAAGACTTCCAAGAACATTGAATCCATAACTCAACACTTCAAAGTTCACCACTAAGCCCTGTCTTCAAGCACCACATTCATAGGTTTTTTGAACAGTTCCAGGGATGATGACTGCGCCTCTGCCCTGGGCAGCCTTTTCCAATGCTTGATAATCCTTTCAGTGATTCAATTTTTCCTAATATACAATCTAAGCCTTCCCTGGCACAACTTGAGTCCATTTCCTCTTGTTCTATAGTTTGCTACCTGGAAGAAGAGACCAACCCCCACCTGGCTACAACCTTCTTCCAGGAAATTGTAGAGACTTTGTGCTGCCACTTGTCCCCCAATGAGATCCTGAATTCCTTGAGAATGGGATTTCTTTAGCTTCTGAAAATCCCCCTGTTCTGCTGTTTCCATCTCAGAGAGCTTGAGGTGTGGTCGGTGATGCAGCTGAAACCATCCCACACTAAGTGCCAACCAGATGGAAAATAACTCCCTTTTTACTGAGCAGCAAGTGGGAACTTCCACCTTGCATAAGAGGCGTTTTGCCTCCTTGTGACCTAATTTCCTTGTGATTTTTACTAGAACTAGTCGAAGAATTTTGTACAAGTGGAAAAGGAAAGAACAGGAGCCTTGCTTGCTTTCTTCCTGCACATTGCATAAAGCTTTAATAGCGAGTAATAGCTGACATGGCTTTGATTTTATTGCACTTAACTGGGTAATTCTCCTGTCCCAAACTGTGCCCAGGAGGACGGAGTGGAACAGAAGTGACTGTGCCACAGTACAAATGGGTCTTTGAATTCCTCTTACATTCCCGTGGCCTGGATTGTGTTCAATAAGTCATGCACAGTAAATACAGCCAGGAGACGTGAGGAGACTCATGAATACTTGCAAGGCACTCAGGTGCGACTTTGGTGAATGTGCTGCAGGCAGAATTTGGGAAATAAAATGCCCTGCTTGTGTCTCTGCCCCTCCTCTCACTTGGTAGTGAAGGCTGTTCCCCATCAGAGAGATCCTCAGGCAGAGCTAATGAACCAAAAAAAGCCATTTCTGATTTTACCCCTGCTTTCTTACCACAAGGAGACACAAGTCCACATCCAAAACCTGACACCCCTACCCTGGGTTTGTTGATGGGTTCATAAAATCACAGACTGGAAGGGACCCACAAGGATTGCTGAGTCCAACTCCTGGCCCTGCACGGGACAACCCAGAGAATCCCACCATGTGCCTAAAGCGGTTTTTAATAATTTCTTGAGCCCTGGAAGACTTTGTTTGTAGCATTTTAATGTCTGTTTGTTGCATGGAAGGGCACGAGGTTTCTTTGCCACAACGGACAAGCCAAACAACACCGTGGACAATTTGTGTGGGCAGCCTGGAGACTGTCCAGCTGGGCATTGGGCCAGGAGACACAACTGTGCCAGTCTGGTGGCAGATACAGCCTGGAACTCTTGTGTCCCATCCCTATTTTCACTCTGTTCTTCCCTTTCTGGATGGTGGGAATTATGGAGACCTCTGAAGTGAACGTCTGCTATGCTGTCCTCATCTTGCTGCATAATATTTCAATGTCTTGTTAAGATTCCTGTGCTTCAATCAAATTCCAACCTGGCTTCTTAATCTGTCCTCCCTGAATCCAAGGCCTTGTACTATCTCCTCCCTTTTGTCTCTCCAGAATCTTGCTCCGTGCACCTTCATTGAGGGAACAGCAGCAGTGCTCCTGTGAAAAATATCTAAATAACTCCCCTCTAATGATCCCAGTTTCTTCTGTGTATTAGACAAACCTCTGGAAATTTTCTAGGATGCTCAGAACTGGTCTGAACTGGGGACTTGGCTTGATGGGATGGGCTCTTGACCTTCCCATGGATGATTTGTGCAAATCCACTGCAATGAAAGTGTTCCAGTCACAGAAGATCCTGTATTGGAGCCTCTGAAGGTGGTTTAGCAAAGCAAAGAAGGAATTCCACGTTCTCCTTTAATGCTTTTAAATAGTTAATGTCTCACTTCTGGCAGGTGAATAAATTGGTAATGAATATGCAAATCAGCAGGTCTTCTAAGCAGTCTGAGAAACCTCATTTTGATGTGTGTGTGAGGCAGGATGAGCACTTTAATGTTTGCCACACATTTCATGCCGGTGATATCCCCTCTCCTTCATAAACAGGGCTGCTGTTAATCCATGACCTGTTCCACACTGGCTTTGTCTGCAACAGTAAATTAAAAATTGTCAGGGAATGTTGTTAATTGCTGTAAATTGATTTTTTTTTTTTTAAGTCCCATGGGATTTCTAGCATGGAATTGTAGAATAGTTTGGGTTGGAAGGGAGCTTCAAGGTCATCTGATTCCATCCACTGCCATGGGCGGGGACACCTTCCACTATCCCAGGTTGCTCCAAACCCCATCCAGCCTGGCCTTGGACACTTCCAGGGATGGGGCAGCCACAGCTTCTCTGGGAATTCCAGTGCCTCACCACCCTCCCAGCTCTATCAGATGTTCTTTCCCCCCTTGTCCTTCTGAATTTCCTTTTGTCCCACAAAGAAATCTTCCCATTCTGAGGTGTACTTCAGGGAGATGAAATTCCTTCATTAATGTCCCTGATTTCAACCCAAAATTATCACTTTTGGAGACTAAAAAGCTACCGCTAAGGTTTTAATTTGCAATTTTCCTCCTGGTTAATGGAAATTTGGACATATCCAACCCTCAAGGACTTCTGAGGTTCTTTCTCCAATATTTTGGATGTCTCAGAAGTCTCTGTAGAGCCTCCAAAATATGCAGGAAATCAGCACCATCCCTGAAGGAGACACAGCGAAGAAAAAACATATTTATTGTTTTAATTTAAATCTCGTCAGACTTTACCAGTTTTACCCCTTGTGCACCTCCTTCCATTCTCCACCTCCTTCCATGATCCTTTCCATTTATATATACATTTTGTACAGTTGTATATACATTTTGTATAGTTATATATACATTTTCTGCTCCTGGAAATGTGCCAAGGGTTCAACACAACCCCTCGTGTCCATCACACATCATGGATTCATCACTGCTGCTTTTCCCTCAATACTTTGCCTCTCCTGAAAGATTCTGGTCCAAGAATCTCTCAAGTCCATTTCCCAGAGTGGTGTTTCTGTGGATCTAGAAGATGCTCAGGGAGCTGAGTCATGGTTCCATGACAAGAGGTTGCTTGCATAGCCTGAAGTTATTTTTGTAGGCAGGGAATGTGCACAAATGAAGGATGAAGTAATTTTTCCCACTTGCCAGCCATTTGTTGCCTGGGATCATTTCAGCACTTCCATCCTTGGCATGTTCTGTGTGCTTCCCATTTTAGTCTTGGAGACAGCAGATTCCTTTATTTTAACAGAGGAAGTTATTCAGAATTCTGGAAACTGTGGATGAAGAAATAAACTGGAGGGTTGTGATCATAGCCTATATTTTGGAGCAAATTCTAAAACTTTTATCATTTTACTTAGGTTGTCACTGAAGTAGTTTTGTTAGAAATTGAGGTTATTAATGATTAATCATTTTTTAGTTCAGTCTCATTTTGATTAAAGCAAGAAAAGACGGGTTGGAACTTTTTAAACTACACCTAATTTAGAAATAGAAGTTTCACTGAATATGGAAAATGATCTTGTTTTTGTAAGTCTATCCAGAGGCTCATGCAGCTGAACATTCCTGAGCATTCCTCATGGCTATTCCTGGGTTTTTAGCACCCAAATTAGCCTGATGGTGCACAGCTCATAAAACATTAGTGGGAAAAAGAAGCTTGTTGAGGATGAGAAATGTCCTGGTAATGAAGCTGCTTTTTCCGAGATCATGGAATAATGGAATTATAGAATCATGGAATGGTTTGGGTGGGAAGAGAGCCTAAAAGATCATCTAATTCCAACCCCTTGCCATGGTCAGGGACAACTTCCACTATCCCAGGCTGCTCCAAACCCCATCCAGCCTGGCCTTGGACGCTTCCAGGGATGGGGCAGCCACAGCTTCTCTGTGCCAGTGCCTTGCTACCCTCCAGGTAAAGAATGTCTTGCAACATCCCATCTAAAACTCCCCTTCTTGTAGTTTAAAACCATTCCCATCCCCAACAAATTGCCCCCTTGAGAGACAGTTTTTCTGGATGCTGATTTTCTCCTTATACACCCCAATTCTATTTTAGAAATGAAAAGTTTGTGTTCCTACATATAAAATGTGACCAGTCTCAACACTGGATGGTTTTCTCTTCATTACTTTCACTGATTTTTTCCTTCTCGCTTTGCAACACTCAGCCCTGGCAGTCAAAGACGGATATTTATGAAAATGGTTTTGTCTGCTTGTTTTGTCCCTCAAGAGCTGTTGAGATTTGAGAGCTTCATTTGAGCTCTGGGTCAAGCACGGGCACAACCCAGGAGAGAAGGGAGGAGATGCCAGGGGAGTGGAGAACAGCAGCTCTCCTCTTTTTTTCCTGCTGGAATAAGCAGTCATTAGATCCATAAAAATATTTTTGCCTAAAGGATGCACTGAAAAAGAAAGTGTTGCAAGATAATGATGGGCTCTACCCAGACATAATTAATCTGCAGATGGAAACATCCATTCACTTGTGCTCTCTTTATCCATCAGTCCACTCATTATTTTTACAAAGCCCATTCAAGTCAAGAAAGGAATTCTGCTGCTTTCCAGGCACAGACAATTCTCTGTGCCATTCCTGGGGTTTCTGGTGAATTCTCCTTGCACAGAGTGCTCAGCTCAGCAGTGAGATGGCCAACAAGGAGCAAAAGCCACCTTTTAATGCTGTGGTGGTTTTTACTTCCTTCCCATCTATTTGAGGGAGGAAAAAAAAGGCTGCTTGAATTTGTCCTTCCAGCTGTCTGTGGTACAGAATCTCCCCAGGTTGCCACGGGAATAAATTCATTACCTGTTTCTCTAATGATGGCAGCTGAATATTTTAATGCAGTTGCATTTAATCACTTTTTAAAATCCACAGTAAAACCTCTGCAATTACCCTCAGGGCCAACAGCTGCTCAGTGAACCATGGGGTGGATTCAGCTCTTTTCTCTGGATAAAGCAAATCCATCTCTCCAGAAGAAAAGTGTTCCAGGCAGGACACACTGAGGTTTCTGCCTGTTGCTGCTGCTGTGCTGTGCATGGAAATGTGGGAATATTCACTGGAGGGAAGATGGGGATGAATCAGCTCCATAATGTGCTGGGTACTTCTCACACCTGCAAAATCCTGTCTCCATCTCCACTTGCTGTAAATAGATCAGAAAAAAAAGGGAACAACTTCAGCAGTAAGATCAGGAAGAGCTCAGCTCCAGTGTGGGCTGAGCACTCTGCCATTAGTTCAAAGACCTGAAAGAAAATCCAGGGTCTTTTGC
Organism: Rhabdornis inornatus; assembly: GCA_013397075.1. NCBI lineage: Eukaryota > Metazoa > Chordata > Aves > Passeriformes > Rhabdornithidae > Rhabdornis > Rhabdornis inornatus. Next base: position 511,599 of record VWZS01010060.1, on the reverse strand, counting down.
AATTCCAAGGTGGAATTTTGAACCATGGCAGGGAACTGAACAAACTCAGTCATCACTCTCATTGTTTCTTTTCCCACTTTTTAAATTGCCTGTTTCAAGCAAACATCCTCCAGGAAAGAGTTTTTCCTTTGTATCAGATAAAATTATGCATTTTCAAATGCACAAACCCCAAAATTTTCAGTTTATTTGACCTGTTGAGTAGAGGGGACAGGAAAAGTTTTTTCAAACTTTTTGGTGATGAATCAAAACTTATTTCTCAGTAGAGAAGAGGTTTCAGTGCAAGCTTTCCACCCCAAGGATCATAGAATCATGGAATGGTTTGGAAGAGACCTTCAAGATCATCTAAATTCCTTCTTCTAGACCAGGTTGCTCCAACCTGGCTTTGAACACTTCCAGGGATGGGGCAGCCAAAACTTCTCTGGGAAACCTGTGCCAGGGCCTCATCACCCTCACAGGGAGGAATTTCTTTGGAATTCTTTGAAATCTCTTTGGAATTCTTCGAAATTTCTTTGGAATTCTTCAAAATTTCTTTGGAAGTCCTTTCTTCCTGTTCTCCCTTCTACACAGGACTTGCGTGGGGTTACCAGGGGCCATAATGCACATCAATGAATAATAAATGATATTTAGCTCTCAAAAATACAGATGTTCCTGGCCCCAAGGCTCTGGTGCATCATCGTCCCTGCAAGTGGGACCAAATCCTTCTGGGATCTGTCACCTGGAAGTGGCTCTGAGTTATCCTCCCACAGCACTGTCAGAGTTTGAATAAGAGAAACAGGCAAAGATACAACCTCTCCCCTCCAGGCTGGTGTCTGGATTTTAGGAATAACTTTTCAGGAAGTTTTACTCTTCAGTCAGAGGTGCTGGTTCCTTTTAGGGTCTGAGAGAGGTGCCAGGATAAATTTGTACACAGGTAATGATTTCTTCCTGATCCACTGTGTGCTCCTTTTGTCCCCTCTGACTTCCAGAGGTTCTTTCAGGAGAAATGGATCACTTGGAAAGTGATGACTGCAAGAGGGAGAAGGAAGAGCAGCTGCCATCAGCAAAGGGCTGAAAGCCAAGGAAGCCTCTAAATGCTGGAAAAAGACATGGCCTGGCTGCCTCGACTTGCTGCCTGTTTTTTTTAAACGCAGGGGAAATTTGCTGCTTGACTTTTCTAATTCTCACCCTACTGAGAGCAGGTGAGAAAGAGGAAAAAAGCAGAAGTTGAAGAGATCCTTATCATAGAGAATGAGTTGGATTGGAAGGGATCTCCAAGGTCATCCCATTCCAGCCCCTTTCCATGGGCAGGGACATCTTCCACTACCCCAGGCTGCTCCAAGCTCTGTCCAGCCTGGCCTTGGACACTTCCAGGGATGGGGCAGCCACAGCTTCTCTGGGATTTCTATTCCAGGACCTCCTGACACTCGCAGGAAATAATTTCTTTCCAATATCCCCTCTAAATCCACTCAGTGTCTCTTTCCAATATTCCTTGTTCATCTTCTGAAGGAAAGCAAAGGGAATAACACTGGGTGTATATCCAAGAGGATAAAATCAAATGTTCATTGAGGACATTTTAAAGACATAATTTGGAGGGAAAAAATAATCCCAGTGTGTTGTTCCACCAATTCCACTCCACTCTACATGGAGTATATAGGGAGTGTATCCCAGTTTATCCCACCTTACTGGCCCTCTGATCCATGTGTTTCCTTAAGTAGGAAAAGGTGGAAAAAACCATAAAAATATAGAGTGGATTGAGTGTATTAAAGTGTGAAATCCTGCTCTGTTTTTATGGAGAGCTGTAAATAAATCAACAAGATTTAGGCTACACCTTTGGAATTTGCTCAATGGTCAGTAGTAATTCCAGAGTTTCTGTGGCTGAATGAAAAATTCATAGTATTTCCTACAGGATATCAGAAACCTTTTCCAGAAAGGGTTTCCCCTGTTTGGAGCTTCCCTTTTTTCAATTCGTTGTTAATCCTGCTGCAAGATTTCATTATGCTCAGAAAATGCTTTTTTTTTTTTTTTCAGCCTAGTTCTCTTCAGCTCCCCTTTGGCTGGGAAAGGTGAGACAAAGAAAGAGAAAGACCCATGAACTTTTTGTCAGTCGGGAGAGGAATTATTTTATAAATTGAACCTGAACTGATGAGTTTAGGGCATGAGGGAAATTATTTCTCCTTTGATTTTTTTTTTTTTTTGCCCAGCTGATCTCTCTGTTGTAAACCTTGAGGTCTCCTCTTGCAGCTGAACCTTGTGGGAGCTAAAATAATATGCAAAGCTCGAATGCTGAGCTATTCCAACTCCAGGGTTATTCAGGCAGGAAAACCCTTCCCCAATCTGACTGGCTCAGCTGATAAAAACTCCAAGTTCAGAGCATTTCACGCACGCAGCGAACATCAGAAAATCAATGCTGGCTTTATTGACTTTCCCTTTGGTTATTGCCATTGTTTGCTAATTCCATGACAATTTTCCTGTCTCCTTTTATCAGAGTCTCTCTCCTTCCCATCCCTCTCCCCGAGGGGCTGCTCCTTTATTGCTTCTTTGGAGCTGTCTGGGCATCCCATTTCAGCCCTGGCCTCTGGAAAGCAGATGGTCAGAGGAGAATCACCCAGATAGCAACGTGCATTTTGAGCCTGAGCTCTAGGTGGGATATTAAATCCAATTCCTTGCTTTCAGCTCTCTGAAAATGCTGTATTTTCCTTATTTTTCTTGAATGGGCACTATACATTTATTTTTTTACCTTTCCCCCCCCTCATAATTACTTTAACCAGCACTTTCAGTTCCAAGTACAAAGCATCTACATTTGATTGCCTTTCCCAGGAACAAATATATCAAATAAAAAAATCCAACCTGATCACTACTCCAATTTTTTTTTTAATTTGTTTCTGTTTTTGTTTTGTTTTTGGTTTTGGTTTTGGTTTTGGTTTTGGTTTTTTTTTTTCCGTGGACGATGATGTTTTCTGGGGAGGAAGATAAGAAAGCAAAGCACTAAAGGAGATTTCGTCCATGTTTTTAATGCAAAGGAGGAATTTTGAGCACTTAATACATTCCTTATATGTTTTAATATCTATATTTATATAGATAAACTCAGAAAACTAAGAGCAATGCATCCTCCTGGGATATGATATGGAATATGTTATTATTCCCACTTTCCAGTGGGAAATAAGGACCCACATGGGAAACTGCAATAAAGACAGGACTGGAGTCACACTGCCTGAACAATACCAAAGTGATATTTTTAGCTTTTTATTCTTTCTAATCAGTGACTAATCCTGTTTTCTTCTTTTTTTCTTTTTTTTTTTTGCTGGGAGTGAAATCCCAGCCATTGGTGGACAAATTGATGTCTGATCATCCTTAATCTGCAAAATTAAAAACCTTCATGATTAAATAATGCCATTTCTTTTGAAAACTGCACACCCACCACTTCACTTTGGTGGTGTCTCTCAGACTCTCTGAGCATAAACTCAGCTAAGCCAAGGTTCTATCACTGATAATCCCATAAGGAGATTTCTGCATTGTTCTATTTAATTAACAAGGACGTCTAATATATCATTATTGTATTTCCTGAATTTTATAAAGAATTAGGATTTTCTAAGACAAGGACAATCAGTGGATGGAAGAATACAGATCCTCAAAGCTTCTCAAAGCACATTTCCTCCGGTTATTGTAGCGCTAAACATTTTTATTTTTTTAATTAGTCCAATCTCTTTCCACATTTTTGCACTACCCAGATCCAGCAAGTCTACAGCCCCCTGGAAAATGGGACATCCACAACTTTTCTGGGAAACTTGTTCCAGGCCCTCACCACCCTCAGGATAAATAATTTATTCCCAATATCCCACCTAAACCCGTTCCCTTGTAGTTTGAAGCCATTCCCTTCATCCTGTCACCATTAATGACTGGATTTCAGGTGGCACTTAACGACTGATATTCCTGTTTTCCCTGGAAAATCAGGACGAATTAATGTCCATTCACCACCTCAGGGCTGCTGGGAAGATCCAATGAAGGAGCCAGCAGCCAAACAGGAGTCAGGATTGTGGGCAGTTTTCCTGGAGTTATTTGAGGTGCTGATCCAACCTTTCTTCTCAAAAATTCTGATTCCCACCGACAAACTGAGTTCCAGAGTTCCCACAGAAATCTGGCCAGAAGTTGTTCCCTTGCCAAGGGCCCTTCTTTGACTCCAAATCCAAGAGCTCATTGTTTGTATAACTCCTAGACAGTAACAGGGAGTGAAAGGGTATTTTCTCACTTTTCCTCTTCCAGCTATGTTACCATAGAGAAAATAATTAGCTTGGGCCGGGAGAAATCATGGAATGTACTTCATGGCTTTGCCTTGTGTTCGTTCCACTTTGTCACAAAATCAAATAGTCCAGGAAACACCAAAACCCCCAAATGCCAAGAGGAGCCATCTCCAGGGATGTGAGAAAAGTTTTCCAGAGATTTTCTTTCCTCCATTAGCAGATCAATAAGCTGGACAATATCCTCAAGCAGTGAAATTATGTTTTCTATGCAGCTAAATTGTAAAAATGTTGATGATTTTTGGTCTGTAACCATATCTGTCTTTTGCCACATTTCAGGCTCAAGCTCTTCCAAAGTTAGTTTAAATCCTTCAATACCTTTGGCACTGATTTCTTTAGCTAATATAAAAAATCATTTCATGAACAGTCAGGGTCTTGCCTATTGGCCAATGTGGTTATTATGATTTGAAAATCAAAGCCACGTTAAATTCTTAGAGACAATAAAAAGGAAATAAAAGGAAAACATTAAAATGAAGGATTTTAAACCCAAATAATCCCGTAGCCCCAACCTTGTGTATTTAGATACGGAAAGGTTGGTACTCAGAAGGTTTTGATATTTGTTTCCTTGCTCCTAGAGGAGCAAACCATCCTCAAATGGGTCCACAAGGAAAGAAGGAGAAGGAAAAAAGGTGATTTTCTGAATTTTTGATGCTGGAAACACCTCAGGTGTTAGTGCCTCAAACTGTCCCAAAGGAAGGTGTCAATGTGATGAACAAGCAGAGCAAGACAAGGATTTAAAGCCAGGAAAAGCTCAGAGATGTTTAAGGCAAAACATTTCTTTGAAGACTGACAGAAAATGACTGCTCATATTCTGCTTTTTCTGCAATCTCCTTCATTCCAGGATGTAGAAACAGGAGGATTTTTGTACTTTCTGAGACTTGGCTTTCCCAGCTGCTTCCTCAGCATTTTCTGGTTGAGGGAACTTGTTTTCCTGAGCTGGCAGGTGCTGATGGATCCCTCTGCATCCCCACAGCCTTTTCCTCTAACATTTATTTGATTACCTGTTTACCTGAAATTTATCTTCTCCAGAAGCATCACTCCTGAGATCTCATTAATCACCGCTGGATAATGCAGCAGGCAGAAATTCATCTGGCAATATCCTAAACTGAGGGAAATCTTCCTTCCTTGTGTGTGTTCCTGGAAACATCTCCCTTTTGGATGAATAAGAGCTGCAAAATGAAAAGGAACTGAAACAAAACCATTCATATAAAATTCCCTAAATCATCCTTGGGGCACAAATAGTTCTCTGTCAATGACATGACCAGAGATGGTTTTGCTAAGGAAATATTTTGGAAGTGTGTTCCTGTGAACCTGGAAGGTTTTCTGTTTATTCCTAGAATCCCAGAATCATGGAGTGGTTTGGGTTGGAAGGGACCTTAAAGATCATCTCATTCCCATGGGCAGGGACACTTTCCACTAGATCAGGTTGCTCCAAGCCCCATCCAACCCAGTCCTGAGTATCTCCTGGATATATGGAATGAGCTACATATGAGCTGTATATATGGAATGAGCTACACCAAGATGGATGAGACCCTTAAAAACTTGATTTTCCTCTAAAGTCAGCCCTGACTGGAGCAGAGATCTCCTATCCACCCAATTCCTACCTGTAATGGAGATACCAGGTGCCTTCAGTTTCTGTTTGAATGAATTTTGGCTTTGCATTCATTCCCAGCTTCCAATCAATACTCCTTGTGCCCTCCCTGAATAAACTTCACAAGCACTGGGATCTGCTTCCATATTTATAAAAAAATCACGGAATCATTAAGGTTGGAAAAGACCTCCAATATCATCAAGTCCAACCTTCAACCCAATCCAACCACTCCAACTAAATCATGTCACAAAGTACCACATCTACTCCTTTTTTTGAACACTTCCAGGGATTGTGACTCCAACCTTTCCCTGTTCCAAAGTTTAACCACCCTTTCAGTGAGGAAATTTTTCCTATTTTCCAACNCTTCCCTCCCCTTCCCTTTTTCCTGCTGTTCTCAACTAATGAACAGCTGGAAGAGTTGGAATGGGAATTTCAACCTCTGTTTCTTTGCTATGACACTTTCAGACCCAAAACCAAATGCCAGGTTTTGCCCATTTGTCGTGGTTTAACCCCAACCAGCAACTCAGTCCCACACATTGCTCAGCCCTGGTGGGATCAGGAGAAAGTTGGAAAGGTAAAAGCGGGAAAATTTGCTGGGTTTGTAACTAAACTCACGGACAACAATTAAAACATCCCTGTTTATTAACACTGCTTCCAGCACAGCTCCAAAATTCAGCTATGACAAAGAACATTATCCCAATCAATACCAGCAACTATTTTCAATTGCTCTGTCCACCAGTAATTCTTCACTTGATTTTTTTTCCTTCTGCTTCTATCGATGGGGGAATTTCAAATATTTTTTTTTCAGTTGTTTTTTTTTCTGTTTTTTTTTTGTTTTCCTCCTATTTTTTCATGACTCATCCTTCGTAGGTGTGAAAAGGAGCGTTATGCACTGCTGGGAGATATAATTTGTGATTCATGGAACAGTGGGCTCTCTGCTTTTGGAGTGATAATTAAAAGGAGGGGGTTGGAGCTGCCAGGGGATTAGGGAAGCATGAGGCTGGAATAAAGAACCTTATCCTTCCATTTAGCAACGGACTGATGGAGCAAAACAAGTCTGGATACATGAGAAACCTGGTGGAATTAAAGGTAAACTTTGAACTTTTCCTGCCTCTCCTTGGGTTTGCTGTGTTCTCCCAGATTGCCCAATTGCACACAGTAATTAACTCAGCAAGTCCCAAAAATGCCAGAAAGAGAACCTGAAGTAGTAGAAGAGCACTAGATTTCCAGAAAGAAAGCTCTTTCAGTCACTCCCCATACTGGAAATCCAGCCAAAGGCTGACTGGGATGGGGACTCCCATTCCCAGCAAAAATATCCCAAACTGGGGGGAGTGAATATCAGTGGGTTTGTTCCAGAAACTGTTCTCAAGGTCCTTCCCAAAAGTGATTGGATCATCTTGGCAACACAGAGAGGATTTTCTCTTTTTCTGGTGCTTCTCTTTTCTTCGCAGAACCCTGATCTCTGGGAAGAACAGCAAAAAATTCACAGAAACAGAAATTCAGATCAGACAGAGATGCAGAGATGCCTCGGAGTCTCATTGGCTCCCACTAATTGTGCTTTCCTTGGAAGGAAGACAGGAATGAAGGGATGCATCTCAAGCGCCAGCAGCTGAATTCAGGCTGCTCTTCACCTTATCCCTTTCTTTTTAAAATTAAATTTACTTTTTGCTGCTGTGTGCTGGGGATTTTCCCTGGTTACTCACCAGGAAATGACTTTTACTTCCCTTCCTGAAGCAAGGGAAGCATGGCCCAGTGGTTTGGATAATTTTCTGAGATCCAGGAAATACAGGATTTCTTCCCTGCTCTGGTACAAAAGTCCTCAGTAGCTCCAAACCCTTCTAAAGGAGAGTGACAGCACTGAATTTGAGGATCAGTTGGGATCATGCCAGCAGTTGAGGAATCCCAGCTTTTTTCAAGGCTTTCTTTGTAGAGAGATCATGGAAAGGCTTGGGCAGTTTTAGGATGTGATTCCTTTGGAATGAAACATTAAACATAACACAGTAATAACTCTACCACGGACAGTGACAAATGTCCGTCTGCATAGTCCAGCAGAACATTCCTTGAGGAATTCCATTTTAAGCTCAAAAACCGCCCTTTGAGGGAAATCACACCTGTCTTTGGCCTTGGTTTTTGTCTCCAGGTGATATTTGGTGTCACTGATCTTTGATGTCACTGATCTTTTCAAGTCCAAGATATTTTATGAACTCAGATGTTCATCCTGGTGGGATTCTTGGGGTTGCCCTGGACCAGGAGTTGGCCTCCATGATCCATGTGGGTCTCTTCCAACTGAGAATATTCTGTGATTCTGTGAACCTCACACTCAGCTCTTGAACAATGGTGAAAGTTGCCAGTTGTCATCAAAACAGACCCATCCTGCCCCAAACTGGGGCATTTTGGGAAAAAAGGTGTCCCAGAGAGTCCATAAAACCTGCTCTGATTCCTTTGGTGGTACATGAAAGTTCCTCAGATATCACAGAATCATAAAATATCCTGAGCTGGAAGTGACCACAAGGATCATTGAAGGCCAGCTCCTGATGTAGGTGGAAATTCATGGTTGAAAAGTCTTGGCTGAGGAGAAAAATCTTTCCCACTTCAGAGCACCCTGAAGAGAGTGGAAAAGGTCTGAAAAAAAACCCCAAATCCATATTTTTTTCCAACTTTCAGCCTTAGATGACTTAGATCTTCTAAATATTTANAATTATATATATGTATATATAAAATATAAAAAATAATATCTAAAAATATAATAAAAAGCTTGTGGATTGAGATAAGGACAGGGAGAGATCACTCACTGCCAGACTCCACTCTGGAAAATTAATTTAATTTTTTATCAAACAAAAACATTGGGACAACGCTCTCAGGCACAAGATATGGATTCTTGGAGCAGTTCTGTGAGGGCCAGGAGTTGGACTTTGAAAATCCTTGTTGGTCTCTCCCAGCTCAGGATATTCTGTAATTCAGTGAAAATCAGAGTAGGGTAACGAGCAAATAAAACCAAATCCTAAAGCACGTTCCCCCCAGCCCTCTCTTCTTCCTGGGCTCGACTTCACTCCTGATTTTTCTACCTCCTCCCATGGAATATTGCAAGGGGACAAGGAATGAGAATGGTCAAGGAATGGACAAGGAATCCCTGCTCCATCATGGGATCCTTTCCACAGGAGAAAGTCCTCTACAAATATGTCCAATGTGTTTTTTCCCCAGAATTCTGCACAAACTGATCCAGTCCGGATCCCTTCCACAGATTTCATCCTTCTTGTAATGGGTGGTATTTGCACCACTTAATTAGTGGCTTATCTGAAGTTTCTTTGGTCTTCACTCAGAGTCAGGATTAAAAACAGGAAGGAGATGAATTTTCTTGTGTTTGGGCTTGGTTGTTTATTAAATCTTTTCTAAAGTACAGAGAGTTCTGCAACACTTCTAGCTACCAGCTAAAACTGAGCAAAATGGAGATAAATTTAGCTAGTTACAAGGTCTTTTAAAGTTAAACAGTCCAATAAAGAACTAACACCTCTATTATTTATACTTTTGACCCAATAACCAAACTCCCGTGACCCACAGTGCAGCACTGACTGTCCAACCAAAAACTACTGCCTGAAACCATGAAGAAGGAAGAAGACAGAAAGAGACAAGACCCAAAATCCTCCATCTTGTCCTATACCTATTACTACATTATAAAAACCTCAAATTTAAAACCCTTCCCCATGTGAAATCACACACTTTTATTCTAACTACACACCAGTGATTCCAACTCCATCACTCAAATTTGGAAGCCTTCTCCAAGGCCTCAGGTCAAAAGCAGTGTTCTCGTCAGAAAGCACGGAAAGCTCAAAACTCCCAGGTTTCTGGGTTCCAGCACTTCAGAAAAGGCTGCTCCAGTTTGGATTCCTCCAATGGGGTCAGTCCTTCAGGAAGAGGCTGCTCCAGTTTCTTCAGCCTGGGTTTCCCATGGGATCACAAGTCCTGCCAGCAAACCTGCTCCAGTTTGGGCTTCTCTCTCCATGGGGACACAGGTCCTGCTAGGACCCTGCTCCAGCTCTGGCTTCCCATGGGATCAAAGCCTCCTTTGTGAACCCACCTGCTCTGGTGTGGGATCCTCACGGGATACAGCTGGATCTTTTTTCCCCCATGGACATCCAGGGGCTGCAGGGGCACAGCTGCCTCACCCTGGGCTCCATTGTTGGATCCCAGAAACCTGGGATTTTTGAGTTTTCTGTGCTTTCTGACACTGACCCCCAGGAGAACACTTCTTTTGACCTGAGGCCTTGGAGAAGGCTTCCAAATTTGAGTGATGGAGTTAAAGTCACACGTGTGTAATTAGAATAGAAGTGTGTGATTTCACATGGTGAAGGGTTTTAAATTTGAGGTTTTTATAATGTAATAATAGGTATGGGACAAGATGGAGGATTTTGGGTCTTGTCTCTTTTCTGTCTTCTTCCTTCTTCTTCATGATTTCAGGTAGCAGTTTTTGGTTGGACAGTTAGTGCTGCACTGCGGGTCACAGGAGATTGGTTATTGGGTCAAAAGTATAAATAATAGAGGTGTTAGTTCTTTATTGGACTGTTTAGCTTTAAAAGACCTTGTAACTAGATAAATTCACCTCCATTTTGCTCACTTTTAGCTGGTAGCTAGAAGTGTTGCAGAACTCTGTACTTTAGATAAAATTTAATAAACAACCAAGCCTGAGCAAAAGAAAATTTGTCTCCTTTGTGTTTTTAATCCTGACTCTGAGTGATGACAGAAGAAAATGAAGACAAGTCACTAATTAAATGGTGCAGATACCACAATTACACTCCATCTTTCCAACCCACCCCATTCTATATTTCTATGATCTCAAATGGGCCAACAATAAGGAAATCTCTAGAAATGAAGAGCCAAACCCATTGGAATGGGAAGTTCCTTTGGTTCAATATGAAAATTCCTGGCTTTTAATGATTCTGCTTAAACAACGACACACACATAGTGACTTTCAGCCCAAGCAGATATACTTTAAAGCAGCAAGAACATCTCTAAAAAAGACCAAATTCTTCTCTGATCAGAGCACCCAAAAATTACATCAGCTAAGAAAAAATGTTTCAAGCTCATTTTAATGTTGCAGCTCCCTGGAAAATGAGTTAAAGCTTGGAATTAATGCTTGGCTGGGGCTTTGTAGCCAGCTCCAGACACACAGCTCAGTTACCAGGATGACAAATAGGACTTTAAATACCTCAAAAGAGATGAGCTGTGCGGGCAGAATATTCTGATGTGTCTGGAATTTGGCTCCTTGTCACCTTTGCTATAAAAGGCTCAAGAGGAGAGAGTGGATTTTCTTCCCACTAAATGGACTGAACTCCTGTAAAACCTTCAGATGCTGTTTCAGGGCCACCCAAGATATCATGGAATGATTGAGGTTGGAAAAGGCCTCCAAGATCGAGTCCAGCCTGTGACCCATTCCCACCTTGTCACCAGCCCAGAGCACTGAGTGCCACCAGTTGTTCCTTGAACACCTCCAGGGATGGGGAATCCAACATCTCCCTGGGCCCATTCCAATCTTTGACCACCCTTTCCATGGAGAAATTCCTCCTGATGTCCAACCTGAATCTCTCCTGGTGCAACTTGAGGCTGTTTCCTCTTGTCCTGTCCCTTGTTCCCTGGGAGCAGAGAGTGATCCCCACCTGGCTCCATCCTCATGTTCAGGAGTTGTGGAGAGCCAGAAGATGCCCTCTGATCCTCCTTTTCTCCAGGCTGAGCCTCTTTCCCAGATCCCTCAGCCTCTCCTGGTGCTCTAAACCCTTCTCCAGCTCTGTTCCCTTCTCTGGACACACTCCAGCCCCTCAAAGTTTTTCTTGTCATGAGGGATCCAGTACTGGACACAAGTCCTGAGCTGTGCCCTCACCAGTGCCCAGCACAGAAGGACAATCCCTGTCCTGGTCCTGTGGCCACACAAGCAGGTGCCATTGGCATTGGGGCTTGGAAGTCAAGGATATTTAATGTCCCTTCCCACCCAAACCCTGATCTGGAACTCCATGGAATTCCCTCATTCCATGGTTATCTCAATCAAGGAGAAGAAATGCACCTCACTGTCCAAGAATAGTGATTGATTATGGATTAATAAATTTCTCTGTCTGAAATTCAGGTTTCTGTCCCCAAGCAAGTCAACCCAGCTAGAGTTTCTGCTCCTTTTTCCATCAATGGAGTTTTGAGCAGGAAAATTATTTCAGAAAACTCAGTAAAAGAGTTTTTTTCTCAATGGAGTAGGGAGAACACAGGCACTGTGGAGCGAGAGTGGGAAAGCAGAAGGATCTGACAGCTTCCAGCCAGACCCAGGAGAGCACCAGTATGAGGGACCCAATCCATGTAAGAAAATTAAAATTGCTTAAGGAGCATTCCCTGGCACCTCTGCCAGCTGGCACAGAGTGATATTTCCCATTATTTAACTCTCCTGCTTTCCCAAGTGAGGAAAATACTGACTGCCGGGAATGATCTCTGACCTGTACTCACTCCTGGCCCACGACTGATAAGAGCACAGGGCGATAAGTTTTCTGGCATGAGCTTTTCTAACAGAACAATGGCATTGAAATGAGCATCTGAAACTCCTCACAGGACTGTTTAATTTATTGATAAAAATACATGGCCAGTGTTTATCCCTTTTTAATGATGGGATTTGACCCCACAGCAGATGCTCAGGAAAGAGTAAGAGTCATCTCTATTTTCTCTCTTCCTCCTGCTCTATTTTAACCCCCTTATTTTGGGAGGGGAACCTCCAAAGTGTGTGAGCAGGTGGGAAATGAGAACCCCTGTCCTTTAAAAACCTGGGAAATGAGGCTGAATGAAGCTGCTGGTGGAAAGCTGAGCCAAACCAAGTAATTTACTGCTGCCTCTTTGTCAGACTCAATTTTAATTCAACAGCAGGAACTCCACACTACCACTCTGACTCCAATCCTGTTTTTGTTTGTCCTGACTGGGTCGTGACCTGCTTGTGTTTAATGGGAAGAAATCAATAAAGTGGGATCAGAGAGGCTTTTGTCTGTTTTTGCAGGGAATTCATTAACTCCTAACACTGCTGAAACACCTCTAACTCCTCTAATCCTCCTCCCCTCCTGATAGTTTTCCTCATAATAACAGTGTCCTGTTTGCTCCATGGATCTTTGATTGGCAGCTGATTGGGAGGGGTCCTCTAATTCCTTGATCCTTTTCATTCCAAGCAATTCTTTAACCAGTAATTCTTTTTGGCAGAAAATCTCTCCAGTCTGCCTAACTCAGTGATTTGGAGGAAAGCGGAAAGAATCCAGCTGGGGGATAAAATATCTTGGCATAAATTTTCCTCTCCACAGCTGTATTTCTGGTACGTGTCACACCACAAACCTGGAGCCATTTACAAAGGGATTTGATAATTTTTAAGCTCAACTGTGGTATTTTTTTTTCCATCCTAGACNAGGAAATTTTGTGATTTTGCCATTTACATATCAGGAACTGAGATGCAGACAGGTCAGTTTGTTTTTTGGGTTTTTTTGTTTTGTTTTTTTTTGTTGTTTTTTTTTTTTTATTTCCAGACCAGTTTTTCTTACTTTTTTGATGCAAATCAAACCTAATGCAGTGATAAAAATAATTGAACAGAATTCCCAGGGAAGTTGAGGAGTCACCATTCCTGAAGGGATTTAAAAGCTGTGTAGATGTGGCACTTGGGGACATGGTTTAGTGGTGGTTTTGACAGTGCTGGGGGAATGGTTGGACCTGATGGTCTTAGAGCTCTTTTCCAACCTAAATTTTCATGATTCCATTATTTTTGTTAAATTTGTCAGTGGAGAGAGAGACTATCATCCCATTACCTGTGGGTAAAGCTGGCCTAGGAGGAAAAGGAGAATCAAAAAGAGATGCAAATGCTTCAGGGCAGGGGAAGAATTTGCTGGGCATTTATCACCAAGCTCTGATTTCCCAAGTCATTTGTCTGTGCCTCATTTTCCCTGCCTACAAAACAGGATAATTGTGCCAGCTTTTAAAAAGTTTTGAGACATGGACATGGATAATCTGATTAAAAATCCATTCTCTGAGCAACCTGGTCTAGTGGAAGGTGGCCCTGCCATGGAGGGGGTTGGAATGGGATGGTCTTGAACGTCCCTTCCATCCTGTAATTCCATGATTGTCTTGCTCCCAGGAAATAAAATCCACATTATGCACCAGCAATAAGCAGAATTTATAATAAAAAACAGAATTCCTAGTCTTCCTCAGAAATCCTGCTTTGTAAAATCATATTTTGATATCTATTTCTGTTTAAACTATTAATGAAATTTGTTTTAAAACATTTGACAATTGACACTTCCTACCAAACAGAATTTTGATGCTTCAAACCAGTCTAATAACACTTACTTGGCTCTAATTTGGGGCGTGAAGATAAATATTCCAATAAATGATTAAATAAATATCCTAATAAATAAAATCTGCTGTGTGTTTTCAGTGACAGGGCCAGAAAAAACGTTTAAAGCAATCAGACTTTTCTAACAGTGTGGTGTTGAATTTAGCTCTTCTCATGCTCCTAATGCACAGAGGCTCAGATTTAACCCACCTGGTTTCAAGCACTGAAATAAAATACCTACATTTGGGGTTATTTGATCTCCATCATGAATGTTGAGATCCTTCCAGGGACAATTCAGCTCCTCAGTGGCCTGATTTGCCATCTGGAGGTTTCTCATTATTAATTTCAGCACAACCCGGTAAATGCTGCTGGTAAAAGCCCAGATTTGGACAGGATGCCTATAAATTTCTACTTGATTAAAAATAAAATTCAGACATGAATCAACTGCTCTTGAACTCAGGAATAACAGCAGAAGTGTGTGGTGACAGCCACAACATGGGCTGAAGCTGGTCTTGGTAATACTTTGCCAGATGGGTCATTAAAGTGATTGATGATGATATCACATCATCAGAGCTAAATTAGTTGGGATATTAGAACTAATTGCTGGTCAGAATGAGCCAGGAACAATTAGCAAGAGACACTGATTGTGTCCGAGGGATTTATCCTTCCATCAGCTCGTGGTTTTCAAGTCTTTTGGCCCCTTGGTTGAGTGGCAGCCAAACTGAAGGCTGGGAAAGAACACAGAGAAAATTCAGTGCAACGATGAAGTCAGGTGGTTGAATCTGTCCATATTTGTTGAGTTAATTTTCTCCTTCACTTGGCTGTGAAGGCTGTGGAAAACTTAGGAAATCACTGATAAGAGAAGTGTGAGAGGGAAAAGGGATTATTTGAGGATCACAGAATTGTGGAATGCTGTGGTTTGGAAGGGAACTTAGGGATCACCCAGTTCCAAACTCTTGCCATGGACAGGGACATCTCCCACTATCCCAGGTTGCTCCAAGCCCTGCCCAACCTGGCCTTGGACAGTTCCAGGAATGGGGCAGCCACAGCTTCTCTGAAAAAGCTGTGCCAGGGCCTCCACACCCTCACAGGGAAGAATTTCTCCCTAATACCCAATCTAAACCCACGCTCTCTAAATCTAAAACCATCCCCCCTTGTCCTGTCACACTGTCCCTTATCCAAAGTCCTTCTCCAGCTCTTTTGGAGACCCTCTAGGTACTGAAAGAGGCCCTAAGGTGTCCCTGGAGCCTTCTCTCCTCCAGACTAGACAAACCCAACTCTCTCGCAGCCTGTCCCCATGGAAGAAGAGCCCTCTGATCCTTTTTGTGGCACAAAAGATGTCCCATGAAAGCAGATGAGAACCCAGAAATAAACCTGGCACCTTACAGCTGGTGTGCTGCTGGCAATGACTACCATGGCACCAAATTTTTTTTTTTTTTAATAAATGTCCTCAGTGACAGAAAGTTTTTGCCTCTGTTTTTCCAAATGGGAGGTTGTTCCAATCAGCTCCTCCTATTTTCTCTCCTGCATTTATGCACAGCTGGTTTAGATCTCTTTGTTCCTTTGCTGGTGATGTCCTCTAGTCCAAGCAGTTCCCATTCTTTGGCATTTTCCTCCTGGGTGTATTTGCAGGCAGCAGCCAAGCCATGACCAGCAATTGCTTTGTCCAGCTGCATGAACTGAGCTCCCACAGTCACCTCTATAGGTTCTCCTGCCCCTTCAACCCTCATTTTGTTGCACAAGTTCTTGGTGGAATTTGTTCTTTGTGGTCGGAGCTGCACTAGATGTTGCCTTTACGGGAAACTTGAATTATCTAATTCCTTCTTTATTTCCTTCCAAAATATCAATGAACACTTGGCAGGGCTGCATTAATCACACGAGTGTGGCAAATTGTGAGTGAGTGGAGTGGAGGCATCTTGGCAGGAGTTCCACCTGACTCCCCTGACTCAAGTGAGTCAATAATTCCGGGTTGTTTAAGGCGTTAATTATTCTTCTCAACCTGACGAGGACACCAGAATTTTGTGGGATAATTCATGGCATCGACTCTGCCGATACAGGAAGTCAATCTTTATTGATTCCACGGTGATTTGGGGGTGATTAGCCTGTGATTACTTGTGTAGCAGACAGGGAATGTTAAATGGGACAGATCTCTCCCCTTGGAATTTCATTCACATCCTTGGAACTTTCTTTTCCATCATTTCCAGATGCCTGGCCCTGCTCCCTCCATCTCTTGCTCTTCCTACTGTTCCTTGTAGCTCATGTTCTTAAATTTCACCTCTTTTTCAATGCTTTTATCTCCAGGGTCATTTGCTTCTCCATCTGTGGGAACTGGATCATCCTTCCTTTAGAAAAATCCATGGAAAGTTATGTATGAACCTAAAAATTCCCCTGCTTTTTGCAGCGTAATGTTTCATGAAAAAGTCAAGTAAAATTAATGTCAGGAATGATTTCTGGGTGAGTTTGCTTATAAACATTTTCCAGCCTTTTTTTCCTTTTGTTCTTTCTTCCCCCCATACCTTTTCCACTACTTGGAATAGTCTTGATCTCCTAGGAAAATATGGGAAAGAGAAGCCAAGTAGAAGATCATCTTTTCTTCGTAGGGATACTTGTTTACACCACCTTAAATTGCTTGGGGAGAAACACTGGAGAATTCAGGCAGTTTCTACTATAGCTAAATTCATGGAATCATCACATTATTTAGGATGGAAATGACCTTTAGGATCATGGAGTCCATCCATTAACCCAGCACTGGCTCGTGTGCCACTGCTGTTGATTGGCACTTCCACATCCTTTTCCAATGGGAAGTTTTCCAGACATAAAGGTATAAATAAATATATAACTTATAGTATATATTGTTATTATGTACTTAGAATATATTTTAAATGTTTCCCTTCCTTTCTCTTCTCCCCCTAGTTTTCCCTTTGTTTCATTCCCATCTAAAATGATGCAAAAAAGAAAAATAAAAGACGGAAATACAGAAAGAAATTAACTGGAAAAAGCTATTTTTAACCTGGAGTTGGGAAAAGGGAATTCTGTTTGACGTTTGCTTTATAAGACAATGCAAACAAGAATTGCTTTAGGACTTTCTCAGGAAAACCAGTGGGATTGAAAACATCAAGATGTCTGTCTGCACTGGGGAGATCAGCTCCAATTTCCAGTTGCACCCTCTCCTTGAAATTTTTAATATTCCTTTAAGCACTGCTTTTTTTTGTGCTTCCTTGACTTTTTGAAACACCTTTGTTCTTCCTCAAGCTCAAGTTCAAAGTTCAAACCAGGCAACAGGGAAAAAAAACTCCAAAAGGAGATGAACTTCCAAGATAAAACACAGGCTCCTACCTAATATATGGAATATATTTATTGCATCATTGTTTTGTTTATTTCTCTGCCATTCTTTTTAATTAGAATAGCAATTGATTTTCCATTGTCAAGAATACCTACGTTCCAATCAGCAGAATCTGGAATATTAAGTAGACTTAATTTTTTTATATGGAACCCATAACAATGTTAATATTAAAATGTCATCAGTCTCGCTGAGATACATAATGAGCATGAAATGAACAGAGTTTTTTTATCCCCTTCCTTTTGTAGATCCAATTTAAATTACAAATGTTCCTGATACAATTTGCACAGACTAATTTGGATATCACAGACAATTATTTCCAGTTTGGAGAAGAAAAAAAAAAAACTCTATAAGACGCACAAAAAATTTGGAGAGGACTTTTAACTGAGCCTGATGAGTCTGACACGTTCCTTCACCTCTAGTCTGTCAAGAGTGGCAGTTTTGAAAAGTTAAATACTTCTCCCTTTAAAATTGCTTCTTTGTCTGGAAAGCAAACCCAGACTGAATCATTAAATCATGGAATTTGGGTTGGAATGGGCTTTGAAAGTAATTTTGTTCCAACCCCCTGCCATGGGCAGGGACACCTTCCACTATCCCAGGCTTCTCCAAGCCCCAACCAACCTGGCCTTGGACACTTCCAGGGATCCAGGGGCAGCCACAGCTTCTCTGGGCAATCTGTGCCAGGGTCTCACCACCCTCACAGGGAAAAATTCCTTCCTCATATCCGTTCTAAACCTACTGTCTCTAAGTTGGAAGCCATTCCAAATAATCTCTCTCCATCTTTCTTGTCAGCGCCTTCAGGTACTGGAAGACCACAATTAGGTCACCCTGAAGAATTTTCTTTTCTTCAGGTTGAACAATCCCAATTCTCTCAGCCTTTCCTCACAGCAGAGCTGCTCCATCCCTCTGATCATCCTGGTGTCTCCTCTGGATTCACTCCAGCAGCTCCAGGTCCTTCCTGTGCTGGGATCCAGGGCTGGAGCAGCTCTGCAGGTGGGGTCTCACCTGAGAAGGGCAGAGGGGCCAAATCCCCTCCCTCACCTGCTGCCAACAGTGCTTTGGATGAACCCAGGACACATTTGGATTTCTGGGCTCCAAGCGCACATGGCTGGGTCATGTCCAGCCTCTCATCCACCCATCCACCAGCACTCCCCAAGGGCTGCTCCATCTGCTCATCCCCAGCCTGGACTGATCCTGGGGTTTGCCCCAACTAAGGTGCAGCACCAGCACTTGCTCTTCTTAAACCCTATGAGATTCCCATGGGTGATTTTCCAGCTTGTCCAGGTCTGTCTGGATGGCCTTGTCCTTCAGGTGTGTCACTTAGCCCTCCTAAGTGACATCTGCAGCCCTTCCCTCATCCTCTGTGGCCATCCTAGAAGGCCACAAGGTTGATTATCTTCATCAATTTCTCCTCTGAACATTCATATTCCAGAAGAAGTTGTTTCATGGGAGCTTAAATCCATTCAGATTCCCCTTTGTCAAAGGGCTTGTTTACCATGGAGCAACAGCAGCCACAAAGTGTTAATTGCCAGTGTTTTTCGTGCTTTTAATTGACATCCTAATTCTACATAAATTAACTTTGATGTGCACACTCGAAATGCTCAGAATGAACTTTGCTGTTTCCTGATATAAAAGGATGCATTTCCCACCAGGTTGTCAAAACCCCATAGCAACGGGGTTGCCTCGAGTCTGCTCCACTGAAAATGCTCTTGTCAGTACACTGGGATGAAGGAATAGCACTTTTCCTGTGGATATGGTTTTACCTCTGTAGAATTCCTTATATGCATAGAGACAGTGCCTGAAAAACAGGGAGAAAATCAGAACGAGTGTTTAAAAAATTAATGAATATTTTCCTGCAGTGTGCACAGAGCATTAAATATTGCCCAGCTGTATTAATAATACTTTTAATTAAAGCAGAGGTTAGGTTTTTTTTTCAAGGCAGGGTGTATCTTTTTATTAGCTGATCATATAAACTCATTTATAAACCCTTATTATACACCCAGAACAATAAGGACACTGATTCAATGCTCTGCTGGAATAAATAAAAGATATCAAGAGACTTTGGGGTTGTAGCCTCAGGTCATCCAAAGGATGCCACAATTAATGGAAAACTGCGAGAAGTGGGACAATTTCCTGCTGCTTCCTATCCTTGATGTGTTCCTCACCCCCTGTAGGTTTCAGTTGGCTTTTAAAGGCAGACTGGCTTGGGAATCTCCTGAAGTGGAATTTGTCTCATCTAACTGCAGATGTTGATAAAATGGGGGGTTCTATTTGATATTCCTGTTTCCAAAAGTGTAGTGGTTTTCGTTTGTTAATTTGAATTTTTTTTTACTGTGAGATAGGATTAGGAGGAAGGTAAAATGGGCTCAATTTTAAATGGCACAAAGAGAAACTTTATTACTAGAAACTATGAGAAAAAAAACAACTTAGAATAAAACTTTAGACCACTTTAGAATCATCATTCCCTGGAGAAAAGGAGGCTCGGGGGGGAACTTCTGGCTCTCCACAAATCCCTGGCAGGAGGATAGAGGCAGAGGAGATCAGGATTTGCTCCCAGGGAACAAGGGACAGGACAAGAGGAAATGGCCTCAAGCTGTGCCAGGAGAGATTCAGGATGGACATCAGGAAGAATTTCTTCCTTCCTCTGTAGATCAAGAAATAACAAATCTCCTGCACAAATGTTCTCCAAGTTAATACAGACCCTGTCAGGCCAGTCCTAAATAATTATTTATAATGGACTTCTGAAAAGATCAATTTTGGCCCTTCAGTGTCAAGCATTTTCCTCCTTGTTCAGATGCCGGGAATAAAATATAGCAATCAAATTTTACACGTCACTGAGCTTGTGGGGGACTAAGTAAGAAGGATGGAATTGTCTGTGTGGTGACACAGGGATCGTTTAGCAAACAGTGCTCAGACAAATAGTGTGCATTTCAAGGAGGCCAAAATTCTGCAGAGCAAATAAAGCAGCTCAGTCATCCATCAGGGGTTGACTCCATCCTACAAATTACCATATAGAGTGGATTGATTTTTTTATAGGGCTTATACAAAGCAGTAACTCTGGGAAAGGCTCATGGCAGATAATCAGGCAAATACGAGCTCCGACTTCCGTGCAGGAGCCAAGAAGGACTAATGGGATTCCTTGAGGTGTAAACACGGATCCTCCATTCGGCCAAGACTGTGTTAATTCTGTCACTGCTGAGATTATGGCCGTGTTACAGTGGAAAGAAGTTGATAAATTGGAGATGGTTCAGAGCAGAGTCTTTAAAGCACTGGATTTGTCTTGTAACAGAATGAACAGAGCCTGCTTAGCAGAGGGAAGGTCAAGAAATTCTTTGATCACAGTCTGTAAAAATTTACATCAGTTTAGCTCTGCCAGAAAAAGCCCAACAGCATCCCTTGGAAAGTGAAGCTGGATAAATTCAAAGAAGAAATCTGAGTCAAGTTCCTTTTTAATATTAAATATAATCAAGGGGTAGAACTTTCGTAATGGTTTCTGAGTATAATTAATCACTGCCAATTTCTAAATCAGGACAGAAAGCCTCTTAAAACTCTGTGATAATACAAACCAAGTGTTGACTCCAATAAATCTTCTGGGTGTTGGACTGGCAGCAAAAAATACGTGCTGGAACACGCTGAACTCTGACTACTCTTGTGGAGAGCTTATTCCATGTCCTGGAAGTGTAGGACTGGAAGCATGGCATCAATTTTTCAGACTTTTCTTTTCTGATCCCCAGAATAAAAGTAGATAGAGGATTTTATCCACTGGATCAAACAATTCCTGGATGACCTGGACACCACTGAAAGAAAGCAAAGGAATTTTAAAGGGAGAATGTCCTTCTGCAGCTTCTGAGGGACTCTTGCCCTGTGTAGCTATTAAAACCTCTGGAATGGTTACAGCTTCCTGCCTTCAGATCTTCAGGGCAGGTCCTGTCAAGATCCATTTCAGCTTTTGTTCTTTAACTCTTTCTTTCACATCTTCCATTGTAATATCCAAATAACTTCTTAATTCTCCGATTAAATTAAATTTTCTTTCTCTTTTTTTTTTTTCCTTTCTCTCTTTCATTTCAGGGTGAAAAAACAGCTAAAGCATCTTCAAAATTTCAAACGTGGTTCTTTAGTGTCCTGGCAGCCAAGAGGGCAAACCCCAGCCTGGGATACATCAAACTCAGTGGATCCAGCTCATCAAAACAGAGGATGATCCCCCTGTATCCAGGGTTGGAAAGACCTCACCTTGACCACTGAACACAATTCTGGGCCCCACAATTTAGGAAGGATGTGAATGTCCTTGACTGTGTCCAGAGCAAGACAGCAAAGCTGGTGGAAGGGCTGGAAGTCATATCCTGTGAGGAATGACTGGGGATTTTGGGCATGTCCAGTTTGGAGAGGAGGAGGCTGAGGAGTGATTTCATTGCTCTCCTGAGGAGAAGTGGGAAGGGAGGGGCCGAGCTCTTCTCCTTGGGATCCAGGGACAGGATTAATGGCAATGGTTCCAAGCACATAGAGAGGTTTAGGCTGGACATCAGGAAGCATTTCTTCACCAAGAGGGTGGTCAGCCCTGAACTGGTCAGAGACTTGGACTGGATCCTTCCCCTTCCCTCCGCAGATCCAGATCCAGAGGCACATCAGGAGGCAGCAGGAGCAGAGGGAGTGATGAACTGCTCTTCGTGGTCTCAGCATCTCCTGCTCAAGCAGGGCTGGTGACCTGGATCCAGTTCAACACTCAGAATACCATGGATGTAGAAGGATCAGGATGAAAAGGCTGTGGTGACCATCCTGGAAAATTTGTGAGCTCTCTGACCCCAGATGGGTCCCGGCTCATGGTGTTTGCACTGATGATTTCCTGGTAACATTCCTCAATCTGCTTCCCTTCACCTAGGTTATCTTCTGTCACATAATTTATCTGTAGCTTCATTTACCTCTCTCACACACAAAAATCCCATAAAACCAGCTACACCTTGTCTGCTAAAGGCTGTCCTGTCTCTGAGTGCCCAAAATCCCACTGTAAGCGTGGGAAGAGTATTTCCCTAAGTACAGACAAAGCTCAGGAGGATTTTTTTCCCTCCAACCCTCCACTGTTCAGTCATTTTTATCCCAGAGACTTCCAGGGATGCTCTCTGTATCCCAGCAGCCTTTGACGGATTTATCTTCCAGGAGCTACCCATTTATTCCATGAGCTCCACTAAGCTTTTAGCATCCATCATATCCTTGGACGGCTTAACTGCAGTTTGAATAAGGAACCACCTGCTTTTGTTTCTTCTGATTCCTCCTGGTGGCCTCTTACCATCACCCTGGAGGAAACAGAACAATTAACCCTTACCTGTGGTCTCCAAGCTACTCATGAGATTCTCCATCAAACTCAATAACTTCCAAACTGAGGGATCATTTGTTTAGTGAACTCTGCAGGCCTGGTAATGAATTTGAGCTTCCTGTGTGAAATATTTCCTAAGGCTTGGTGGATGGGGAGATACTGGCGGAATCTTGACAGGAAAAATCAAGTTTGCGGAATTACAGTCCAGATTGCCATTATAAATTAATATATCTGTGTTTAAATTACACTGTAGCGACAAGCGAGTGCCTGTTTACCCTCTGGAATATGTTCCATGAGTCTCTGAAGTAAAGGGCTGGCTTTTTCAAAGCTGCAGCTGGTAAAAAATAAGAGACCTGTCAGCAGCTCTGAGGCAGCCTGATGGAGCTGATCAAAGAGTTTACCAGGAAATAAAATCCTGGAATGGTTTGGGTTGGAGGGGACCTTCAAGATCATCTCATTTCACCCCCTGCCATGGACAGAGACACCTTCCACTAGACCAGGTTGCTCCAAACCCCATCCAGCCTGGCCTTGAATGCTTCCAGGGATGGGGCAGCCACAGCTTTTTTCCAGGGATTCGCCCCCATCCCAGGGAAGAATTTATTCCCAAAATTTAACCTGATATGAGTCAATATGATAACACTGTCCACAGAGTGTAAACATCTGACATCCCAACTGGGCCATGAGTGATAGAAAATTTCTTCCATTTAGACACTCTCTACCACTGTTTTAAAGAATTAAAGCACTTTGGCATTTGAAGGATTGCATTTTCGTGGCTTGCAGTCTTAAAAAAAACCTAAAAATACTGTTCTGATGTGGGGAAGAATAAAAACATCTTCTTACAGATCCAGAGCTGTGGAGAATGGAGATCCTTGGAGGGGGGAACAGAGAGGTATCTTGTGTCCTGTTTTCAGACCTGTAAATTCAAACCTTCCAGTGAAGGGACAAATCCTTTGACAACTTTTGAAGCACGGGGCTGTAATTTCCTGGTGGTTTTGGGCTGCCTGTCAGCCCCTGACAAAAGGTGGTTGAGGAACCCACTGCTGTGGATGGCATGAACACGCCTCTCCCCGGCAGGATGTGATGGAATGATTGTTTTCCAAACAAGGATGGCTCCATAAAAGCACAGCTGCCTCCCCAGGCTGTGCCATGGCAGAACCAGCACTGAGTGGCTGCAGCAGGGCTCCCTCAAATTGTGCCGATTTCCCAACCCTCCTGGAGGGCTTGGAGCAAACGGCAGAAGGAAAATTGATATCCTGAATGAATGGGCACAACTGAATTGGGAAAACGCTGGGATGAGGGCGGTGATTCCTCCCCCAGGACAGCATTTGGGTTGCTAAACACCAGGGATCCGGCCAAATGAGCATTCAGCTGTTCAAAATCACCAGCCTGGAGTTCTTGGCACCAAAACAATATTCCAGACTCTTCTGCTGCTAACTGGAAAATGCTAATTTGCAAAATCACAGGTTCCTTGTGCACGCACAAAACACAAACAAATATTTCGCTTCAAATGCTTCACCATCATCAGAACCATTTGTTTTAAACCTCTCCCTCGTGAGGTTCCTCATATCCCAGCACCTACACAGAGCCTTAATGACCATTTGCATTCTTCTTTCTTTGTGAACAGGGATTATTTTCCAGGCCTTCCAGATGATTGCACTGATTGACAGGTAAGCGGGTAGGAAAATTACTCCTCTCTTCTGTGTCCCACAAAATTGGAGCTTGTTTGCAGCCTTTCAGCATCACTATTTTAAAGCTTTCCTGCTCTGCATCGATCCTGTCAATCCAACATTTTCAGTGGAAGAATTCCAGTCAATTCTTTTTTGCCTGATACTTCTTGCAGTCGTGACAGATTCTCCTTCACGTGTGGAGCAACGATAAGAAGCTGCAGATGTTTGTGTGTCTGTCCTGGTTTTCTCCATGACCCCTCTCTTTCTGGGCCATTGGAATGTAGAAATTCCCTACACGTGGCACCCCACATGGTTCTGGGGTCACAGGACAGGAAGGACGTGGAGATGTTGGAAAGAGTCGAGAGGAGGCACCAGGATGATCAGAGGGATGGAGCAGCTCTGCTGTGAGGAAAGGCTGACAAAACTTGCATTGTTCAGCCTGGAAAAGAGAAGGCTTTGGTGTGACCTAATTGTGGTCTTCCAGTCCCTGAAGGAGCTACAAAAAAGATGGAGAGAGACTTTTAAAAGCAATCTGGAGTGACTGAACAACCTGGTGATGGTTTTAAACTGGAAGAGAGAGGATTTAAATTGGATAATGGGAAGGAATTCTTCCCTGTGGGGATGGGGAGGCCCTGGCACAGGTTGCCCCCAGAAGCTGTGGCTGCCCCATCC
This sequence comes from Rhabdornis inornatus, assembly GCA_013397075.1. Lineage (NCBI taxonomy): Eukaryota > Metazoa > Chordata > Aves > Passeriformes > Rhabdornithidae > Rhabdornis > Rhabdornis inornatus. Next base: position 486,418 of record VWZS01010060.1, on the reverse strand, counting down.
CTGAAAGTGTTCCAGGCCAGGTTGGATGGGTTTGGAGCAACCTGGGATAGTGGAAGGTGTCCCTGACCATGACAGGGACTGGAACTGGATGACCTTCAACGTCCTTTCCAACCCAAGCCATTCCATGATTTTTTTTGGCACATGTGTGGGAATAAATTGATGAACCAAACCATGAGATCATGAGGGGATGAAGAAGAGGAACAAGTCTGTGCTGTAACCACCAAGATCACAATTGTCCAGAGGGACAGAAGAAACAGAAACTATTTAAGTGTCATGGCAGGAGGTTTGTCAAATCTGGAAATTTCATAGGGAAGAAGAGAGAGAACAGAGGCTGCTTTTTAGGAAGAGAAAAGTAGAACAGCTTAAGAAAATGTGCTATTTCTTTTCTACTGGAATTTGAGATGCAATGGGAGAGTAGAACACAGAAACAGGAGCTGAACATTCTTCTTTTGACATTGAATACATTATTTTAATGTTTCACTCCAGTTTTTATGGTGCTGGACACCATCACAAAGCTGTAGATGCCCTACCTGGATGTTATCCCAGGAAGGAAAATTTCCTGGCAAATATCAGCTTGCTGTTTCCACACTTCCAAGCTGCCCACCACACCAGCAGAAGCCTCCTCCCAAATCTGCATTCAAAGTGTGAACCCATTTTCTTGAGCCTGTCACATTGTAGGAGGAATTAGGTAATAATTAAGGCAGGGTCTGAATTCCTGGGGTTTTCTTGGGCAGGGCTATGAGTCAGACCTGGTGATGCTTGTGGGTTCCTTCCATCTCAAGGTTTCTATGATTCTGTGATTCTTGGAAGAGTCAGAGGAAGAGAAATAGAGAATGAAGTTAGTAGAACACAAAAATACTTGCAGCTTGGCAGGGAGGAGCTCAGCTTTTATCATGCCAGGCCAGGTCACAGTTGGAATGCAGCCCAAGGAGAAAGGACATTCAAAGCAGGGAAATCTTGCAGGAATGCCCAAGGTCATCTTGGAGTCCTCAGCTAATGCAGCCACTCTCAGCTTCTTGAGGAGGTTCATCAACCTCCTGCATTTCCGTACAGGAGCCACAGGCTTTTAACTCTGGAGGTCGAGCACTGGAACAGGCTCCTCATGGAATTGCTCACAGATTAAAGCCTGACAGAGATCAAGAAGAGTTTTGACAATGCCCTCAGGGACATGGTGGGATTCTTGGATTGTGGATCCAGGAGGAGGATTCGTGATCCTTGTGGATCCCTCACTTGCAACAGAATATCCTTCAGGATATCCTATGATCCTACATCATTTAAAGACAAAAAACAGAAGGCATGGAGATGCTAGAGAGTGTCCAGAGAAGGACAGAGAAGCTGATGAAAGGTCTGCAGCACAAATGTGATGGGGAGAGGCTGGGAGAGCTGGGAATTCTTGGCCTGGAGAAAGCAGTCTCAGGGAAGACCTTATCACTCTCCGCAACTCCCTGACAGGAAGGTGGAGCCAGCTGGACATCAGTCTCTTCTCCCAGGTAAGGAGCAACAGGACAAGATGAAACAACCTGAAGCTGAGCCACTGGAAGTTTAGATTGAATATTGGGAACAATTTCTTCCCCAAAAGGATGGTCAGACACTGGAACAGGCTGCCCAGGGCAGTGGTGGAGTCCCCATCCCTGGCAGAATTTAAAAGCTGTGTGGATGTGGCACTTGGGGATATGGGTCAGTGGTGGCCTTGGCAGTGCTGAAGGAATGGTTGAACCCCATGATCCTGGAGGGCTTTTCCAACCTGAACTATTCCCTGATTCTCTGATCCTCACCCACAGCTCTCCGAAGGAGAATGATTGACAGGAGTGAGGGCTTTTCCGGGAATTGCCAGGGCCTGGTGGGTGAACCTCCAGCTCAAAACCAGTAATAAACCGCAGAAACTTTGTGAGAACAATTAAGTGGGAAGATTGAGAGAGAGAGAGAGAGAGAGAGAGAGAGATCTAACAGACAGCCTTGGAGTGATGAGGAATTATCCAGCTGTAACAAGCAGCCTAAGCCTCCTTAGGAACGCTGGAAATGCGATAGTGAGATACTGCAGGGAGAGAGGGAAAGGTGGAGGTTATTGTAGCTGAAATACTTAGACTCTCTTCTTACAGTCAGTTCCCTTAATGAATTTCAGAATATGTGACTGGGACCTCCATAATCCATGGAATATACCTGGATAATTAGAGACAGGCTTACAGCACTGAGCATGGCCCCTGTGGCTCCTTTCTCAAGGACCTGCACTGCCAGGAATTGGGCAGAGCAAATGTGGGTGCACAGGGCTGTGTCCCAGGTGCCAGAAGTCTCCCAAACCCTTTCTGGATCTTTCTACCTGGGAATTCAGCTGGCAGGAAGCAAGCTGGGAATTCAGAAGGCAGGATGAGAGAGGAATCCATGTGGACAAGCCCACAGTTTGGGGATGAGCCACTTGGCTTCAGGGCTGCTGCTGAACATCAGGACTGACCAGTGGTGCTGCAGATGTGAAGATGGATTTTAAAGCCTGGAAAAATTTCCTTTTTATCATGGAATCATAGGATCATTAAGGTTAGGAAAGACCTTTAAGATAATCCAGTCCAACCATCAATGTAGCACCACCACCATGGTCACCATTTCACCATGTCCCCAAAAACCACATCCACATTTGTTAAGCACTTCCAGGGATGGTGATTCCACCACTTCTCTGGTTGTTTCAATGCTTTACAACCCCTCCAAGGAAAAAAAGAAAACAAAACAAAACCTTCCTAATACGTGTTCTAAACCTTCTTAGGAACTCATGATCACTTTCTCCCCTACCTTGGCAAAGGCCAAGCTAGAAAAATCATGGAATGATGCTTAAGAATAAATAAAACTCAAATTTCACTTTTATTTTGGAACTGCCCATATTTTCCCACAAAATAAATATGTGTTTCTTTCCAGTGGTGTTTTCAAAGAGGAAATATTTTCTTCTGAACACTGAGAAAGGTTAGGAAATTTTCAATGTTGAAATTTTAACTGAAAACAACAACAAAAAAATCATTCTATTTCCCAAAGCATCTCCACCAAATCTTTTAAGGAACATTAAGAGGTCCAGAGGTATTGTAGCAGTTGGAGTTGAAGCTATGAGGATGCAGTTTGGAAAGAAAAAACACAGAAATCAGGCAGTTCCTAAAATATCTTTGGGAAGTTGTACAAATCAGTGGGAGGCTGTTTGTTCTCCTCTTCCCCCCTGTGTTCCTTCAGACATGGAAATCTCACTTTGGGACTTACCTCCATCCATTGTCCTCCTTCCACACGGACCAACCTCTCCAGCTGATTGCTACTGGTTTATTTTCAAATCCATGATAAGAATTATAAGACTGAGACAGTGAAAATCTGCACTGGATTTTTTTTTTTTTTGCTGATATTTTTCCTTATTCCCCATTACAATCAATTTTCAGGGATTACAACTTCCTCTAAGCAAACGAGGAGAAATTCATCCCCATCCAACCTGGTCTTGAACAATTCCAGCGATGGAGCAGCCACAGCTTCTCTGGACAACCTGCGCCAGGGTCTCTCCACCCTCCCAGGCAAGAATTCCTTCCCAATATCCCATCTAATCCTGTCCTCTTGCAAACAGAGGAAATTCACCCCACCATTCCTCAGGTCCTTCCAGAATCTCATGTGTTTATTCACTGGGTTCACAGAGAGCAAGCAGAACAGTTCATTTTATCTACAGGTGAACTCCCAAAGCTGGCAAAAGTCTGTCTGGTTTTAAGGTTGCTTTTCTTGCTTATTTCTGATTTTATGTGGAGCATGTTCCATCTGTTTATCTGAACAAAATAAGGGAGAGTGATTTGATTAGGTGAATAAAACCTTTCAGAAGGAGAAAAAAAATCCCCACCACAACTGTTGACAGCTCTTTAATCCAGCAGAGACGTGTGACAACAGTCAAGGGTTGGAACAAAGTTAGAAAAATTCCAATATCAAACAGGACAAACATTTAAAATATAGGGAGAGATGACCGAATTAGTAGAAAGAAAAGATTCTCAGAAGAATCAGAATTACTTTTTTTTCACACTTTTAAATCAAGGGAGGTGCTTTCAGTCAAACTCAGCCCTGGAAGGGTCCAAGGCCAGGTTGGATGGGGCTTGGAGCAACTTGGGACAGTGGAAGATGTCCCTGCCCATGGCAGGAGGGTGGAATGAGATGATCCTCAAGGTCCCTGCCAACCCAAACCATGCTGGGTTCTGTGATAAACTCCCCAAACTGGGCTGATGCTGCTGGATGACGTCCCTTATCCCATAAAATACACAGTCCTAAACTCTGAGAGCTGAGTCCACCTTGGTTAAATTAACAACTATCAGTTAAATTACTCATCCTAGAGAAGTGTTTAGGCTCCTTCTGTGGCTGGCAGACAGAAACAGACACTTCCAGCTGGTGATTTATCTCATATTAACTTGGCAGAAAAGAAACAGAGATGAATCCTCCTCTGAAGGCCTTCCCAGCTCTCCTTTAAGACCTCACAAACAAATGAAATGAAATAGCTTATTTGAGAGTTATCTTATATCTTATTAATAATATCTTTTATAATTATAATATCTTATTTGAAAGTTTCATAAGACAGATCCTTCCAAGAGACAAAGAATCTGTTTTGATGTTCCAAAATGAATATTTGCCCTCCTGTCCGAGCCTGATCCTGACTTCACAGCTCACTATGGCAGAGCTGTGAAAGTGACACAATTAAAGGGTAACCCAATCTTTTGGATTCCGTTATTCCAAGCTGTAAAAATCACAGAGCACTTTGGGATCATTGTGGGAATGGGAGCTTCAGGGATATGAAATCCCTGCATTTCATTATCTGCATGTCAGTCACAGCACTTCAGTTAAAACTCCAAACAGGCTTTTAGTACAAACACTCATTAAAACCCGAGAAGAATAATTGTGATCAGTAGTGTTGGAAAGAGTCAGATCTTTTCTGCGTATTTAATTACTTATGCAGCCAGCAAATGATGCTCCACTGCCTCACACTCCCTTTATGAAATGTTCCAAGGCGGTCTCAGTTGCTTCTTGTTTTCCACTTGGGAATATCACAAGGAGTTTGTGCTGCCTGTGCCTTTGCCCATGAAAACAGAATCATGGGAGAACATAAAGTCAACAACCAAACAGAGTCTGAAAGGTTTAACAACTTCCACGCTCAGTCAATAATTTGATGGCTCCCAAGGAAACCTGGGTGTAGGAACTCTGCCAACATTTTCAGATGGAAGATGCCTCTGCAAATATTCTTGAAATGAGAGAATCCAGCAGCAATATTGCAGAGTTTCCAGCTCAGACAAGGCTCAGGGAGAGCAGAGCCGGGGGAGATGTTGTGTGCTCAAGAAATCCTCTCTGTTAATGCTCTGCCTCAGATGCTGCTGAGATTTTGTGCAAACACAGGATAAACATCAAAGGGTGATGCCCTGATATGGATGATAAGAACAGGCAGAGGAGCTGAGCAAGGCCAGGAATTCCTCAAGGACTGCCTAAAAAAACCCCACAAAATTCTACGTACTTTTATTTTTCCAGGGTGGAAATTATTTTGTTGTGGAGATGGCTTAGGCCATCTGTCTTGGTTTGAAAGACAGGTGTCTGCCAATAAAGGCAGAAGCCTCTTTTTAAAATGGAGATTGTAAACCTCCTCCCTCCAAATTATTATAATTTTGAAATTAAGGGGCTTTCAGGCAAAAATATGGGAAGAGGAATAACAGTTTTTTACTAGGAAAATTAAAATAGAAATACAGTATTACAGAGCACAAACCCAAAAACACTGACAGAGCCAGAATACAACCTGACACCCCGTCAGTCAGTCAGGGTGTTGGTAGCAGTCCCATTAAATGGTGGCTGCAATCCTGCAGTGACAGCTGTGGTCCAGTTGAAGCAGTGATCCTGCAGAAGAGTGCAGTTTCCCTCAGAAGGTTCAGTGATGATGTGGAAAGGTCCGATTTTCCTCTGGAATCCAGTGGAAAAAGGCTGCCTTGGTGTTCCAAATTTCAGATTTTATCTAGGTAGGGAATATTTGGCTCCTCCCCCTGGGTGGAGCATCTCCCAATGGGATGATGTAATTTTATCAGCCATGCAATGGGAGTCAATGGCCCATTAACAGGAGATATCTCCTGGAGGAAGGATGGGTTGTTGTCACGATCCGCTATTAATACAGAGCGGGGGTCGTGATGGTTCATTTTATCTCAGAGGTGCAAACAGGCAAAATGCAGGGGACAAAATCAGTTTATTCAACAACAGCAATGCATTTCCATTGAAAATGCCAACGATAGCAGTGCAATATTTATTCAACCATAGCAATGCAATTCTATTAAAAATGCCAACGATAGCAATGCAATTCCATTAAAAATGCCAACGATAGCAATGCATTTCCATTAAAGAATGCCAACAACTCAGCTGCGACAGAGGAGAGAGATATAGGATGCAGAGTATAGAGAGAGAAAAGAGGGAGAGAATGGGACGATAGCTACCAACGAGATGAGACGGACGTCCTCGTGGTCCAGCCAATAGACGGGTCTTCATCCGTGGGGAGTTCTCAAAGGTCTTCTCCAGAGGGTCGCTCCTTTATAGTTCTTTTCCAAGGCGAGTGGCTTCTGGCCAAAAGGTGGGAAGATTTATGGACTATTGTGAGAGTTGCTCCAAGAAACAGGTGTACAGAACCTGCTGCTCCAGCTAGCGTCTGCTCGAGAGCGGTGTACCATGAAACACAGCGAGCACCTGCAAACAGTCCCTTGGCAAGCATCCACCTTGGTCAGGCCAGGAAACCATTGTCCAGAGCCAGCCTGGGTGGGGGTCCTCAGGGTCTCCTTGCGACGGTCGGGAGGCAAAGACAAGGGAAACGTCGGACCGACCGTTACAGTTGTGCAGAAGATAACGAGCACTGCCCCAGCTGGTATTAACAGCTGGCCCATTAGCAGAGGACATCTCCCACGGAGATAAGGATCACTGCCCAGCTGATTTCTACAGATGGTGATAGAACACATACTGCTGGTCACATCCTGTATTGCAACCCAAGACACCATCTCTGGATTTGCTGTTGCCACTCCACCTCCATCCATGGAAGGTTTTCTGGTGCTGTGGGTTTGATAGGAACATTATTTTCACTCTGTAGAGGCCAGTGTGTAGGGATGGGCCCCACCAAGGAGTTAGGGAATCATGGAAGAGTTTGGGTTGGAAGGGACCTTAATGAAAATCTTGTTCCACCCTTGCCATGGGTGGAGGCTTGTTGCTTCAAGCCCTGTCCAACCTGGCCTTGGACGTTTTCAGGGATGAGGCAGCCACACCTGATCTGGGAAACCTCTTCCAGGGCCTCTCCGTCCTCACATCCAAGAATTCCTTCCCAATATCCCATCTAACCCCAATTCTGTCAATTAAAAGCCATTCCCCCCTGTCCTGTCCCTCCATCCCTTGTCTAAAGTCCCTCTCCAGCTCTCCCGGAGCCCCTTTAGGCACTGGAAGGGGCTCTGAGCTCTCCCTGGATCCTTCCCTTCTCCAGGTGAACATTCCCAGCTCTCCTAGCCTTATCTAGAGCAGAGGGCTCCAGCCCCTTGAGCATCTCCGTGGTTTCCTCTGGACTCATCCAGCAGCCCCACATCCTTATCTGGGGACCCTAGGGCTGGATGCAGTGCTCCAGGTGGGATCTTACAAGGAATCATTGGTGGCATCTGTTGTTTTTTTGGGGTGTCAGGAAGATTCTCAGCATGTGTGGGACGGACTTGGATAATCCCAATTCCCAGGACACAGCTCGGGTTATCAGCCCCCTTTGCCTCCAGTGCCAACCTTGTCACCAAGCACATTTAGTAACTCAAACCACCCTGACCAACCTGTGGGTGCCTCAGTTTAATTTTCTATCCCCAAAAATATGTGGAAAACTTTGATCAGTGAGGAAACAGTGCCTTTCCATCACAATGTAGACAGCAGTGCAAAGGTTTTGTTGGAATTCTGGCAGCTCTTACTCGTAATTTGTAAGTTATGTTGTGTCACCAGAATGCAGGAAATGGGAAACGGCTAAACTGGAGTTTTATTTTTGGAAGAAAACTTTATCAGGGCTGGATAGAGCAGTGCAGGGTTTGAGATGTGGGATGAACATTCTGCCTTTCAGCCTCTCCTGGTGGCTTTGGAGCAGCTCAGGAATCCTCAGTGCTAAAAATGGCTCACAAAAAATGCAGTTCTCAGCCAAGGAGGTGACAGCAGCTCCTTACCCGGAGTGACAGAGCTATTGGACTGAGGATTTGTGTCTCCTTGCCAAACCCCATCTCCCTTATCTCACTAATTACAGATGGAATGGAGTGGAAACGGCCCAAACCAACTTTCAATAAAAGTGACCACAATCTTTGATTAAACTCGCTTTGTTTCTGCAGAGGGAAAGGCAGGAAAAACAATTGTTGCTCCATGTTGGAGCTGGTCGGGGCTGTGACAACCCGGAATAGTGGAAATTGTCCCTGCCCATGGCAGAGGGCTGGAATGCGATGATCCTTAAGGTCCCTTCCAACCCAAATCATTCTCTAAATCTATTTTTAGCCTTTAATAAAATAAACACAATTCTTGCTTAGATAAAGGTTCTGAGATCTGAGACAAGCACTGAACCCCTGAGGGGGAAATATTCCATCATGGTTTGAATCCCCACTGGAATATCTTGGTAGGTTCTCTTGGGTGCTCTAAAGGGTCAAGGAACTTTCTGGAAAAGTTGAACTGGTTACAGACTTTTCATTAAAATGGCTTCAGTGAGATATTTTATATTTGAGGCCATTCCATGCTTGGGATCCAATTTCAAGTTTTGGGATCACAGGATGGATTTTGCCATGGGATGTGAGGTGCCAGATCTCCTGCCACATCAATGACTGTCCCAAACAGAAATATTTTGGGGCTGAAGGAAGGATTTCTTTGGCTGGTCTGTCCTCGGTGTGCTGCAGGCACAGAATGGCACAAAACCATCAAGTTCTACAATCAATAAAGTCGTTATTTAATGAATTAATATTGTGGGGTTTTATTTTATTTTTTTTAAATTCCTGTCATTTTTAACCTCATCTCATGATTTGTGAACGTTTGTGGCTGCCCTAATTGCAAAGACCAGATTTTGCAAACAGTTTTCCTATGTGGGAACACACATTTCATACTTAAACAATATTTTAACCTGAAATATAATAATAAAATATATTTACTCAAAATATCGAAATAATAATCGAAATAATAATAATCGATAATTGATAAGTGCATCCTGCACTTATAATAATAAGTGCAGGATAATCGAAAGGTGCATCCTGCTTTCAATACTGGATAGTTTTCCTCCCTAACTATAAAATCTCTTCCAGAGTTTTTTTTCCCATCCTTTATGACCGATTTTTACCTTTCTGTACTTCTAAAGGAGCTGGAAGATGGAGTTAATTGTTCCAGCTGGATGAGGGCAGAGAGAATGACAGAGGATGACAAGGCTGCTTAGCTGATTATTAGATAGAAAAGAGGGAAAACCCCTTGAATTCTCAGAATTCTGCTGCAGAAAATGACCTCTTACGATAATCCATGGCGAGATCTTATATTTCTGTTGCACCTTTCTTCATGGCATTCAGTTTTCCTGAGAATTTCCCCGCTAACCAGACTTTCCTGGACTGAACACAGCCTTTCCCTGCTACCAAATGTGCTTTGATGTCTTTTTGATCAGGTATAGGTGGGGTTTATATTTGTTTATTCCAGCTCCAGGGCATTCCTATGGATCTTTTTTTAAACTCTATTTGTTTGAGACGTAGAATTACCCAAAAATCCAGGTTGGAGATCTTGAAAGGATGTTTTTCATCCATGTGTCTGGGGAAAACAGCTGGAAAAGTGGAGCCAAAGTGAGCAGAATCAGGAAAGGAGGCTGCTCCGTGTTTTTGTCTGAGCAGCAGCAGCTGCATCCCTTGGATTTCAAAGGACTGACGTAGAAGCTGTTACAATCCAAGATTCCAGAGCTCAAAAACCTGGAAAACCTGGTGGGAGAGTCAGAACAAGAAAGATAAGGAACCTGTAGACCCTCAGAGCCAAACAAAAAAATAGCCTTTATCCTATAGCAGGCAGGAGTCAGAAAACCAGATTTTTTTTCTCTTATTCTTCCATGTATCCCCTTTGAAGCCTTTTTAAAATCTCCCTCTGCCTCAGCTTTCTCTTTTACATATATAAAAGTGTGGGAGAATGAACAGTAATTCACACAGGCAGAAATTTGGGAAATGCCTTGCAATGTTCCTTGGACAACAAATAACCAGGAAGAAGCAGCTCTTGAGTTGGAAATTCCTGCTGGTCCAGCTGGGTGTTCCAAAAAATGCTCATCTGCCATCAGGAAAACCATGAAAACAATGTCCATTAATACACAAATATGCCAGGTTTTTTTTCTTTTGGTTTTTTTTCCTTTTTTTTTTTTTTTTTTAATTAGAGCAAGAAGGAAGCTCCTCCTCCCTCCCCTCCTCAGGCAGCTGCTGGTGAGGTGTCTGGCCACTGTAATCTTAGAATCATGGAATTATGGAATGGCTTGGGATGGAAGGAACCTTAAAGATCATCTGGTTCCAATCTATGGACAGGGACACCTTCCACTAGCCCAGATTGCTCCAAGTCCCATCCAGCCTGGAAAGACTCCAATTAAAATGGTTCCACTGCAGTTCAGGTTGATCCTCTGTTTATTCTGCACATCATTTAAAAAGTAGGTTTGAAAACAATTTAGGAGATAAACAGGGACTTATCTGAATACTGTCAGCATCTAAATCCCAGTGAACAGATGAGAAACCTGCAGGAAAAAAAGTGTTTTAAACACAATTAGGATCAGAGTAGAGTTAAAAAGAAACAAGCCCCTTTGCCCCCAACCCCTCAGGGTGACTGAGGTGATGGAAGAAGGGATTTATTAGCTCCTGGTAGGTGCCAGCAGTGGTTTGGAGGCCAAGAGCTCGTTGTACAGAACCCTTTTAACTGCAAGATGCTCTTTAAAATATTTCATGCCCAGAGGACTCCATAAAATAGGAATTTAGTGTTTTGTTTCAGATTGCTCTTTATGCCTCTGCATAATTTTAAGACCTTGAGAAAAAACAGTGAACAAAGATTCAGCTCTGCTGCCAAACTGAGAATTTCTGCTTAACAAAGGAAATATCTGCACTCACTGGTGGGAAAGATTTGATTTTTCTGAGTTAGCTGGCTGCTAAAACATTCCAGGGATAGGATATCCACAACTTGTTTGGGAATTCTCTTCTAGTGCCTCACTTCTCTCATAGTGAAGATTTTCTTCCTTATACCTAATCTAAAACACCCTGGGAGTGCTCAAGGTCAAATTGCTGTATCTTGGAGCAACCTGGTCTAGTGGAAGGTGTCCCTGCCCGTGGTAGGGGTTGGAACTGGGGGATCTTGAACGTCCCTTCCATCCCAAACCATTCCATGATCCCTTGGAGAATGGCCCAGAGTCCAAATGTGCTCGTGCACCTCCCAGCCTTGCTTGGACATCGAGCCAGTTTTGTGACCAAACCTGCAGGATTTGAGCTCTGAGGAACCCTTTTATGCCCCTTATGAAGAAATAATTTTGCTGTTTGAGCACCACTTTTTTTTCCCCCACAGGTGTTCTGCTCCCCAGCTCATCAGCTCACTCTTTCCTGCCTCTTTAATCACTTTGTTCTGCTTTTTCCTTTTCTTGTCACTTTGAGAGATGAAATTCTCTCTGCACATTCCCCTCTGCTCCTCCAGAGGTTGCCTGAGTCCTTCCCAAGAGCCAGCCCTGCCTTCCAGAAGACTTTTTTCTTCCTTTCTCCCACAGATAATATGCTGCAGGAGTTTTTATCTTCTCAGCATAATCTTCTTCCTCCCTTTTTTTTTCATCTTCTCTGAGTTTTAACGATTCTCCACAGACAATCAGCCATCTGCAGATCTTACCTGTGTGGCTTCTCCTCATTTAAATGAGGATAAATGCCACTAATGAGTTTTGAAAAGAAGCAACTCCGGAGGAATGTGGAATGAGCAGGGAAAGGAGTGGCTGGGAATCTCAATTAGACAACGCCTGGGAAATTTCTACCACAGGGATGAGGGAGCTGAGGCACCTCAGGAGCTACAAAAGTGGGAAAGTTCTGGATTAGAAAGGGTTGGGGGGGTTCTCCTGTTGTCTATGCTGTTATGGGACTGGGCAGCCCTGGAAAAGGGCCCAAACAGCCTGGAAAAAATCCTGAAATAATATTTTTAACATCCCGAGGCTGTATTTACTCCCATGAACACTCCTGATGGATTGAAATAAGCAGATATTCCACGCCCAGCAGTGAAATCCACTGGCACCAACTCCATTAAAACTCTTCACCTGAGTTCTGAGCAGATTTTGGAGGGGTTTTATGTCCTTTTCCACTTTTTTAGCTGCACAGGGTAACCAAGGAGGTTAAATTAAACCTACTGACTTTACTCTTCATTTATTTTGGTTTAAACATGAGTTGTGGTGAGTTTGAGCCCTGAACTTCCTCTTTCTGTAGGAAAAGCAGAATTTTAAGGAAATAGCCAGAAAAATCCATATTAGCATTTTATGGGGTGGATGGAGGAATTTCACCTTCATAACTCTTGAAGTTCAACTCTTCTGCACACTTACAACTCATCAAGTCAGCAGAAAGAGCAACATTTTGGACTGAATATAAAGCCACAAAATCAGGGAATGGTTTGAGTTGGAAGGGACCTTAAAGATCATCTCATTCCACCCCCATTGCCATGGGAATGTCATGTTAGGGAAGAGAATATTGATATTGTGAAGACTCAACCTCAAGGTCAAATCACCTCCCCAGGCTTTTACAAACAGAAAAGGAAACATTTAATTTCTGGAATTTGCTCCCTACTCTGACATTGGCTCCTCACCTCATCCAAGGGAAAAATCATTGAATCCTTAAGGTTGGAAAAGACCTTTGGAATCATCAAATCCAGCCATCAACCACCATGTTCAAAACTAAACCATGTCCTTAAATCCACATGTTTCTCGAACCCTTCCAGGGATGGTGACTCCACCACTTCTCTGGTCAGCTGGTCCAGTGCTTTACAACCCTTTCCATGACAAATTTTTCCATAATACCCAATCTAAACTGCCCCTGATACAATCTGAGGTTATTTTCTCTCAATCTGTCACTCATTCAGGGAGAAGAAACTGATTCCCACCTGGATCCAGCTCCTTTCAGGGAGCTGTAGGGAGTGAGGTCTCCCCGCAGTCAGGATCCCATGGACTTCATTCCCTTGAACCACTGGCTGAAAAATAATTAAAGACATCCAGGATCCTCCAGATCTGGAGCAGCATTTTTAGCCCAGGACAAAGAGTCAGGATGCAGAGACCTCAATGATTTCCTGAGCAGGAGAAGTCCAGATTCCCCTTGGTCAGATTGGAAACCACAAAGGAACCCTCTGGAATCACTTCCTACTCTCCCAGGAGCCCATGGCAGGATGGAAAGATTGTTTAAATCCAAAAAGCAAAATGAGTGTTAATGAGTAATTAAGTAGAAACACCTGCAATGAGTGTCATTACTGCCATTAACTAAGTGTCCTCATGGACATTTTCGGAAAACAACATCAATGGAAATACCAGGAAAATATTTTGCAGCACAAATTCCGCTTTCTGCACCTCTGAGTGGATAATTTGGCTTCAAGTGAACAAAGCCATTATCTGGGAATGCTTCTTCTCTTTTAGCACAACACAAAAATAACAACAGCTCCTGCAGCCTTTGATCCCTTGATTTGCTGGGAGGATACTCCAGATGTTTCATTAATGCTGTTCAGGATTTTTAGCTTTTATCACTTTCAGGCTCCATTTTTTTCCTCTACAGTGGAATGAGATTTTTATTTCTGCACCAAAATAAGCTTTGTTCACTTCAGAGATGAGTCAGATCTCTCCAGATCAGATCTCTGATTAACTAATCTGGATCATTCCCTGTTTTAAGATCAAGAGGGATTTGTTCTGTTTTCTATGGGATATAAATAAAGCTTTAAATTTATTTTATCCTTATGGGCTGTAGAGAGATTCTCCACACAATTATTGATGATTTTTTTTGAGGAATATTGGCATTAAGGTGTCCTGGATGGTTCCTGAGGTTCTTTGTGTAGTAAAATAAATTAAAATAAATTAAAATAAGTTGTAGATTTGATTCCTTTATGGGCCTTTTACTTAAGAGTTGGATTTGATCCTTGTGGGTCCCTTCCAGCTGAGAATATTCACTGAATCTATGAAAATACTAAAAAAATAAAAGAAAGAAATGTATTTTGCATTTTTATAAGTGGTATAAATATGTATTTATTTAATACGCATTGACCTACAACTGGAGGATAATCCAGTAACAATATATTTGTATTAAAATTCAAAACCACATTCATAATATGATTAAAAGTCAGGTTGGAATTTATGGCCTTGCTAAAACTGTTGGGATTTTGCCACTTGTTCCAATCCACTCAGGAATTCCCTTCCCAAGGGCTCAATATCATAATTAACTAATTCCTCTCCTCTTTGGATTTGCTGCCTTGTCTCAGTCCTGGGGATTGATGCTCAGGTCATGGAAATATCTTGCATTGGCAAGGAAATGTTTCTGGAACAAGGATTTCCCAAAAATGCAGCAAAAATACAACAGCAATCCTGAAAATTTGCCCTCTCCTGAAATAACCAAAAAGACCTGGCGTAAATGGGATGCCCTGAGAGAGCTGCAGCCCAGAATTCCAATTCCTTTGGTTTTTAATCTTTTTTTTTTTTTCTTTCTTTATTTGACATTTCATCTTACTAGGATCCAGCAAAGAGAATTTTGTTTGCCCATATTTACTGTGAGTCTTTTTTCCTCATCAGATAACGGATCTGGCGTCTCTCTGTATGGATTTTTCTTTTTTAATAATTATTTTACAGCATCTCTCCTTTCCTGCTGAGGATGTGGGGGAGTGTAAACTCTCCCTACCTGATTTTATCAACTCCAAATCCTTAAAGCCTGAACATAACCTGCTGTCAGACAGGTCATGCAAACTGAAAAACAGGATAAATCCTGAGTCAAGCTGGAAAATCCTGATGTTGAACAAAGAAATAAAAGCTACAACAACACAAGAGCCTTTGAGGGATTTTTATCTCTCATCCAGCTTTTTATTTTCAAGTTGCTTTCCACAGATAGGAAATGGCACAATGGGTATTTAACAAAATATTCACCTGAAATTCTGGAGCTAGAAATTTAAGGAAATCATGAATAATGCAAGACTCAGGATAAAATAATGAAATGCAACGAAAAACAGGAGAGATGACAAGGTTCTTATGGAATTAGAATAAAACTGGGGATTGAATCAGCCTTTTCTGACTCCAAGCAGGGAATTTTATTATAAAAATTACAAACTCCTCCTTCCTTAAGTGTATTTTGCTGGTACAAGGTTGAATGGGGTTTGGAATGGCCTGGTTTAGTGGAAGGCGTCCCTGGCCATGGCAGGGAAGTTGGAATGAGATGATCCTTAAAGCTCCTTCCACTCCAAACCATTCCAGGATCCTCTGATTCTACCCTTGATGCAAAGTATCCCCTTGAAGGATTTTTCCTGGGATGTAGAGCTCCAGAAAGTCATGGGAATGCAGAGCTCAGTGATCCCAGGGCCAGGAGGGTTGTGCTCAATGAACATTTAATCCCTGCAATGTTTCTGTGATCCATTCCCAGTTAAAATATCCCAAGCTGTGCTGTTAACCCATGAAAGTTGTGTTAAAAGTTTCTGAGCAATTTATGGCTCGATTCCATCCCTGAAAGGCTTTTTCCCTTTTCTCCTTCCTGAAAGACTTTTTTTTTGTTGAATTTAAATAGTCACCACCCCCTACGAGCAGCTTTTTGCTTGAACGAGTTCTACACAAAATCCTGAGCGGGGTCTAAGGATGGCCAAATAAGGACTGAGAGATTAACTCTGGAAGCAAACAGGCTGCTAAATGCCTGATTTTAGGAAGATAATTCCACTGTAGCTCACACTGGTGGAATCAGGGCAATAATTTGGATTTTGGAAGTTGCACTGGACACCATAAATGGCAATGTCGCATCTGACATTTACATCCGAGCCAGTTATTGAACATGGTGCTCCTGTGTTGGGCCTCTTTGCAAAATTTGATGCCCAAAGGATCCCTGGAATCCCGGAATATCCTCAGCTGGAAAGGTCCTACAAACGTCAGTGAGTCCAACTCCTGGCCCTGCAGAGGACAACCCCAAAAATCCCACCACATGTCTGACAGAATTATCCAAATTCCTCCCGAACTCTGGCAGAACTGGTGTTGGAACTTCCTTAGGGATATTTTACAATGAGAGGAAGCACCACAGCAGCTGAAATCTGCAGTTCTGAACACGTCAGTTAAAATAATCCCAATTTGGGAAACTCTTCCTTCGTTGGATTTGAGGTTGCTCAAACCAGAGCGGGAACTTGCAGCTTGTACAGAACATTTCCAAGTGCAATGTGAATAAAAAGAGGTTTAAGGGTCAAATATTGGATTTGGTTCCCCCACAGTGTTTTATGATTTTGTTTTGCAGCCAGAACTTCTTGTAGCTCATTTTCAAAACTCTTATTCTGTAGAAAGCAGCAAATTGTAGAGAAAAGGTGCCCATCTCGTACCATTTTAACCTGATCCCAATTCCTCTGTTTTTATTTTTAAAGGACTTCACAGCAGCAACTTGATATTTTTTACAATTAAAAAAATAAACTTTTTTCCTCAGATTTGTTTACTGAGGAGTTAAAAAGGTACAATTTGGGGGGTGAAAATTATCCTGTGGAAGTTGTTTCCCGTACTGTGAGAGATCATCCAGCATCCAGAAATGGGAGCCCACAGCTGGAATGATCCATGAGGGATAACAGGAGAGCATTCCCTGTCTTTTTGACTCTGAGGCTTTTATTAATGGGCTGTGAAGGGAGACACGAGGCAGGGAATGTTGATGAGGAATTACACCATGAGAGTGCTGAAGACAGGTGAAAAAAACCCATTTTTTACTGATTCCCTGCATTTCAGAGGTGGGCATTCCAGAGAGGTGAGGGAGCTGCACAACAAAAATTCCTTCATTGTGCCAAGTTCCATCCAGTTTTATTTTCCTGCTGCTTGCAGATCCAGGAGGGCATTTAGCCCTGACAGGATTTTGTCCCATTGCTGGGCAAGTTGTCATTGAAAGGATTCTGGGTCCACAAAGACTAAGTAATAAAAAAATGGATGATTTATTGATGTTTCTTTGGGTGTGAAGTGCCGGCCCAGCATAGCTGAGATAAATCAGGATCAGTTTCTTTCCACCAACTGTAAAGAGTCCCTGGGACACCCAGCCCAGCTGGAGACCCCTACCATGAAAATCTCACATATCAGAAAAATAAACCTCATAATTTGGGTGTTAGCAGTGGAAATATCATCCTATGACAGTGCTCAAACGATCTTTAGGGCTGCAATCTGTCAGATAAAATGCAGGTGCCTGTTTTAGGGAGGGAAGAAACAGTGATTTTTTTACACATCTACCTCAAGTCCTCCTTGGCAGGGCTCCTCCCAATCCCTTCATTCGTGTTCCTCTTGACTCTGAAGTTTTCTTTCTGGGAGGGATTTTACTCCCTCAGAATCCTGAGGATCATATGGAGCATCTTTGTAAACAGGTGACTGAGTGTCTTTAATCTGGTCCTGAGCAAGAAAATTTTGGAGACTGTGACTGAGAGAAAAAAACACAGAAACTGGGAAAAATCTGGGCTGCTGGGTCAGACTTCCTCCTTCAGACCATTCCCTAATCCAGCAGTGCCTGAGGATTGCTGCCAGAGAACAATTCCTTCATCATCTGAGAAATATCTCCAGTGGGAGACACCCCAACATCCGGAAATGAGGAAGCTGATGGAGCATCCTGTGCAGAGGGGATTTTGGGGCCACTTCCCCGAGCTTGGGAACAGCCAGGAGTTCAGGGTGGGAAGAAGCATTTCAAAAGCTCACATGGGGAGGGAATTCCCTGATTAACAATGTTTTCCTTGTTCTTATTTTGGAGACAGGTTGGAGAAGCCAATATAATGGAATATCTGGAACTCATGGAATATCCTGAGTTGGAAGGACCACAAGGGTCATCGCTGCAATCTGTAAATGTCCTTTTATGGCCCGAAGGGATCATTATCCTTTAATAGAGGCAGCTTCTCCCCTTGTCTAACAAACCCAACCAATACTGCTCAGTTTTGTCTATAAATCCCCATTCCATTCCATCCCTGTGTGTGACTCTGTCTCCTCCCAGGCCAGTGTTCATCCCAGGAATGTTAAAAACATTAATTTATGAGGAAAGGATTATGCCTGAACTTCAGCCATGTGTAACTGGAGACCCAAATCATACCAATAACTGATTTTTCCTCCTTCCCTCCTGTCAGATCCCCATCTCTCAGCTTGGCCCTTTTGATTTATAACCTTACTGTTAAAAACAAATAAACCCCTCCAATTACAATTTCAATAACCTATTGATTTTTTCCTTGACTCTTCTTGTGTGCACTGTTCATCCAGGTTTCCCCAGCTTCCACGTCATTCTGATATTTGCATTTCCAGACTGATTCCTTCCTCCAGGAAGAACCATCCTGCTTGACAAAGGCATTCTTCAACTATGAAGTGGAGGTAAAAGATCAGGAAAGGCAGGTTCAGGGTATAAAATAGTTATGGGTAGTGAGGGAGCTGGTTTCTGCTGGCTGTTAGGAGCAATTTCTTTGTGGAAAGGGTTGTCAGGCATTGGAACAAGCTGGACTGGTGGAGTCACCATCTCTGGAGGGATTTAAAAGAAGTGTGGATGTAGCACTCGAGGGTATGGTCTTGGCTTGATGGTTGGATTCAATGATCTTAAAAGCCTTTTCCAACCTGAATGATATTTTTTGAAGATCTGTTGCTTTGATTAAAGAAAAGTTCTCCATTTCTCATTTTCTCCACATTTCTCTTTTTAGAACAATCCTATTACATCCATTTTCATTTCAATGAGATGAACCTTTGCGGATACTTTTGATGATTAAAATTATTAACTGAGAGATTTATTTTCTAAATACTTCACTTAAAAGAGATGAGTTCCACCTCTGCAAGATCTGTTTCAGCCTGCAAAACAACAACAACATAATCCAACTACAACCCCCAAAAATTTCAATCAACAACTTCAATCTTCAGTCAACAACTTCAAAATTTCAATCAACAACTTTCAGTCCTACTTTTTCCATCTATTTTTAAAATGAAATATAACAGTTAATTCTGATACTTTTCTGGTACCATGGAGCACAAAAACAACCCCATGTACTTTACAACAACACAGGAGAAAGTTTTTTTGGCAACTTTCTCTGAAAATATGCCATTCATGCCTGAAATCCTCATTCGTAGTCCTGAATGTGGCACAGAATGAAGATGTGTGTGCACAATATGGCCAAAGCAACACCAGGAACCTCTGACTCCCCAAATTCCAGCGCCATGAATTCCTCTTGAAAATCTCGACCCCAGGTTTCAATTCTTTAGCTTAAGGGAGAGGCATCTACAGCAGGTCTGGCAATAAATCAAATCTAAATATTAATGGGAGAATCATGGGAACCACCTATTAAATTCTGGAAGCCAAATTTGTTGGAGGTTGTCCATGTCCTGCCCAGTAACAAAAGCTATATTTGATTATCCTCAATTTTAGCTGCTGTGATCCAAGGCTTGAACCAAAGTCAGCTCAAGTCAGTTCATTCTCTCTGCTGCTCTTTGCATGAGGGCATTTATGAACCCTTTGCATTTTAATTGCAAACCTGAATTAATGTTCCCTGTTCATGGCTGGAAAACCTTCTTAAGGGAATGATCAGGTTGCCAAAACATTCCCAAGGGAAATGCCAGCCTTGGAGATGCCTGAACGTCGATGGGCAGCCCTGGTGTGAATTTATTTTTATGGGAAGTTCAAACAAAACCCTGTCCACAGGAAGTTCATGGCAGAGACTGGACTCAGGCCCAGCTACAATTCTTACGTAATAAATGGAAAAATTCAAGTTTTTCACTGCTTAGTAAAGTCCTGCCCTTTGAATGCACTGGGGAGATTGAATATATTGACATTTCTGCAGTGAATATGGAAGCTGGAGATTCTGGTCCTTGATATCCAAGGAATTTGTGTGGTCTCTTTAGTGGCTGTGAGCTCTGGGGGAGGCTGAGGCTCTTTTGAAGGCTCTGCTTGTAAAACTTAGGTTGGAAAATTGAGGGAAGAGGAGGCTGAGGCAGGATCTGAAGTTCTCCCTTCTGACAGCAGCCCTGGAAGATTTTATTTTTCACTCTAAAATGATTTCTCCTTCTGAAGAAAACTGGAATTTACTTTTTCACTTTCCATCCGTTTATTTGCATGAACTTTAATATTAAAAAGGTTTAGATCAGGGCTATTGGAGATGTCTGAGTGGCACTGCACAGGGGAGTGAAACAGCAGGATAATTGTTTATCCTTGGAGCTGTGCAAGAATCCTGATAACTCCTCCTTATAACTTTTATTTCCAAGACTTTATGGTCTACACTTCAGCTAAGGCAAGAAAATGATGATCTCATTCCTAACTTGTGCTTGGAAACCTGCCAGTGAATGGGAAAGCTGTGACAAGGCAGGAGCATCTTCCAGAAGAGCATCTGCTTTGGAGAGAGGAGAAATGCAGCTTCCAGGCAGTCTGATAACAGGGAAAAGGAGATAAAAGCATGGGAAGTCCTCTCCCTTGTTATTTGCGTGATGGGAATCAAGGCTTTTGAAGGAGGAAAACCTTCAGGGAGGAGAATTGGGACAGGTGGTAGAGGCTGATCCAAGGTGAAAGGATCACGGGCTGTGGTTGGAATATCTGTGCAAGGTGATGAGAGGATGATGAGGGACCCTCAGTGCTTCATCTTCCCTCTTGCTATTCCCTGATCTTCCAAAGGGTTTCCACACTGCTAAGTGGTGAATGGATTATACTGGGCTGCAACCTGGCCATCCTTGATTCCCACTTCATCCATCCTGAATCCAAATGTCATCTCCCACATCAGACTTCTTGTATCAAAAAATAATTTTCCTTTATTGCATTGAACCCTTCTCCACTCCCATATTTGTGAGGCAACCTTGTCCAAAGAAACCATCACAGATGGAGCTGTTAGTGATGGAAACATCTGGAGAAATGACAGGAAACAGGAACTTTTTGTGCTGGATCCTGGCCCCCTCCAAGCCTACATGGTGCCACTTGTGAGGATAAGCTGGACAAGGCACTGGGATGGGACAGAGCAGGAGGAGAATGGTAGAGGTGGAAAAACGTTTGTGCAATTACATGGAAAGGAAACTGTACCTCAATTTCAAGACCAGTTTCACTCTCCCAGCACATCTCCAGGGCATTTAAATGAGATTTGATTATTCCTGCAGGTCTTGAGGAGCTAAATAGCTCCAGAGAGTAGTTTGGACTGGAGAGGATTGAGTAAATTCTTAGGTTCCTTCAGCTGTGTAGAGAAGGAGCTTATGGAGGCTTTCTTCAAAAGTCCAGATCCACTTTTACTTCCCAAACCCCATGTATGATACATTACTCTTCAAATTTTGTTACTTGCAGAGGATGTCAGCTCTTCCTGTTGTGTTGTGGACCTCGGGTGTTTTGTGAAAGGATTTTGTGGAAGATTTTATGGACATTACTTCCCCCCCATCCTTCCACACTTTCCTAATGAACAACATTTCTCTCCAATTAAGATATAAAGCTAAGGCTTAGTGGAAGAATCACTATTTCACCAGTTTGTGGCTCATAAAATTGCAACAACTGCTCTACCTCATGTCAAGGGGGGGTAATTAACCACAATTATCTATGGCACCAGGTGGGGATTTATTCTAAGCTGGAGCTGGTGGAGCAGAGCTCAAGTGCCCACTGAACAGGGATTCTTTTTTTCACAGGCCATGAAATACAGCCAAGGTTGTTTTTTATCTCCCAGCAAGCTGGGAAGTTGTTCTTAATAGGGTTTTAAATATCTTTTAATTGCGTGTTTGTTTTTTTTTCTAGATACAAAGAGGCTGCAGCAAAATGAGACAGGATCATTTTTACAGCCATCATCCCTTTCATGGGGTGAGAAGGAGAAGAATAATCCCACCTTTAGAGCAGAATCAAGGGAGCAGGAGGCACTGAGGGATGGATAATCTGTGCTAGATTTTGGGGCTGAGGTTCTGCCTCAGCCATGAGCTGCCTCTGGTCAAGTTTTGGAAAAAAAATCGATAATTGTGTCAGGCTGGGGACAATTCCAGGCTAAGGGAGAAAAAGGGAAAGGATGCTCAGGGAGACCTTCTGGCACTCCACAACTCCCTGAGAAGAGGTGGAGCCAGGCCAGGATCCAGCTCTGCTCCCAGGGAATGAGGGGCAGGACAAGAGGAAACATCCTCAGGCTGTGCCAGGGGAGGTTCAGGTTGGACGTCAGTTGGAATTTCTCCATGGAAAGGGTGGTCAGGCACTGGAATGGGATTCTTGGGGTGGTGGTGGAGTCCCCATCCCTGGAAGTGTCCAAGGAATGTCTGGATGTGGCACTCAGTGCCCTGGGCTGGGTGACAAGGTGAGCATCAGTCACCTCGACCTGATGATCCTGGAGGTCTTTTCCAAGCAAAATGATTCTGGGATTCTGTGATATTCTTCCCTGTGAAGATGGTGAGGCACTGGCACAGGTTGCCCAGAGAAGCTGCCCAAGGATCCCCAGAAGTGTCCAAGGCCAGGTTGGATGGGGCTTGGAGCAACCTGGGACATTGGAAAGTGTCCCTGCCCATGGCAGCGGGTGGAATGAGATGATCTTGAAGGTCCTTTCCAACCCAAACCATTCCATGATTCCATAATTCTTCTGGGATCTCATCTGGTTCTGGGGCCTCTTTTCATGGCACTGATATAATTTGGAGCACAAAATTTTGCCCTGTAGACAGATGGAAAATGGTTCTGGCACCTTCCTTCCTTGAAAGTTTGTCATGGATGTCATTGGCCAAAAACATATGCAAAACAAACCTGTCAAATACTTGATTTCTTAATTTTATTTCCAAGCAATTCAGAGAAATTCTTTTTTTCTCTTTTGATCATGAAAGAGGCCATCACAAGTTTGAGATTCAACCCACACTCCTGCCAGGAGTCTTGTCTCCCAGCCACTCCAGATCACTGTTGATTAACACAACTTTTAATAATGATTCATTTTCCACCCACTGCTCAAACCTTTTGCTGCCCCAACCATTCATTTATTCCTACATTTGATACCCTGTTCTTTGCTCTGAAACACAATGTGGGAAATGCAGTGGTTGACTGTGATGGGTCAGAAATCCCCATTTCTATAGGAACACAGGAAAAAAGTATTTAATATTTGATGGAGCGACTGTAAGACACCAGCAGAGTAATTTCCATGGCCTTTCCTTTCTCTGATTTCCTGACTGTGAAGGAAACTGTATAAACAGCTTTTTCTGAAACCCCCTCCAGCACACAGAGGTTACAGGAATTTATGGGCAGAACAAAATAATGCTGCCACATCCAGAGATTTTTTAAAAATTACACACCAGAAAATTCTTATTTCCCATGGATTCCCACCTTCTTTATTGGTTGAAGATACAAAATACAGGCATACTCCATAATACTTGTGAGAATATGGAGTGCTTTGCCAGAAAACCTGTTACCAATCCCAGTTTGGACATCCAGGAGCATGTGAGACACAGGTAAAGGTGAGGTTAGTGAGGGTTGTGTAGCTTTTGTTTGGTGCCTGGAGGGTCTCCAGGGCATCTCATTTGTCCCTGGGCACTCTGAGTCAGGCACTGATTGAGTCGTGCCCAGATTTTTTTTCCTGCCACTGATTTTAACAACACATTAACAGCAGCAGGGAGCTCTAGTGGGTTTAAAATCCAAGCTAAGGTAAAGATAAAACACATAAAACGTCCAAAATAGACCCCAGAGTTACAAAGGTTTATAAAATTGCAAGCTTTCAGGAGAACCCCCAGTGCTCCTACTTTATAAAATTATATCCCATATATGCAGGGAGGTGCAGCTTTTCATCTCAAATGAGCTGATGAACCAGGAGACTGCAGGATTTTGGGAGGGTTTTCAGATTTGCTTTTCTCAGGATGTAACATCAGAGAACGTCCTTTTCACCAGTGTCTCTGGAGATTACTCTGCTCTGAAACTTCCCAGCTTGAACACTTCAAAGCTGAGTGACTTTCCTGTGACCAGTTTTCCATTCCAGTTTTAGAAATGCTCATGCCTGATTGGTGGTGGGGATTGAAAACAACCTGCTCAGGAATTTAGAGAAAGTATTGGTAAAATCTTAAAGCAGAACCATTAAGGTTGGAAAAGATCTCTGAAATCATTGAGTCCAACTGTTCTCCCAGCACTGCCAAGGCCACCACTAAACCATGTCCCCACGTGCCACATCTACACATTTTTTGAACATTTCCAGAGGTGGTGATTCCACCACTTCCCTGGGCAGCCCCTTCCAATGTTCAACAAGTCTTTCAGTGAGTAAATTTTCCCTAATATCCAATTTCAAACTCCCCTGGCAAAACTTGAGGCTGTTTCCTCTTGTCCTGTCCCTTGTCCCCTGGGAGCAGAGCCTGACCCTGACCTGGCTCCACTTCTTGTCAGGGAGTTGTGGAGAACCAGAGAGTCCTCCCTGGGCTCCCTGGTCCACCCCCAGCTGCCTCAGCCTCTCCTGATGCTCCAGACCCTTTCCCAGCTCCATTCCCTTCCCTGGACATGCTCCAGCATATTTTCCTCCAGAATGAAGGGAAACACCATCCCCTACCTGTTCCAACAATGTCCAAATTTCTGGGAGGTTTACCCACCAGGGAATCTTCTGTTTTATGAAGACAGGAATTGTAGCTTGGAGGAATATCAGAATAATTCTTATGGATCAGTGCTGCCTAAACTGGCCCTAAGCTGCTTGGCAGAGCTTTCCCCTGTGGTTGATTAGGGAAGGTGGAGGAATGGCAATGGATCCATGATATCCATCATGGAAAAGGTGGCTGCCACTCCTGCCTCTGCTCCTGAGCTGAGCTGTGACTTCCAAACTTTTCACCCCCCCTGGGCTTTGCCTTTGCTGTTCTCTCCACGCTCTGTTAACTGCTTTGAAAACTGTGATGAAAGGAACTGCCTGGCTTCAGGTGTCACTGAGGATTTATGACATTGCCAAATTCAGTGGCTTTTATCTCGGTGCAGCAGCTTCACCTCCCACCCCTTCACCCCCACTCAGCAGATGGGAGAAGAACTTCGAAAAGTACAGTTGATATCATAACAATGTTTTATTATTTCAATGGTATTTTAATATTTCATCAACTCTCAGGGGTAGTGAACAGGGAATTGGGTTTGGGCTGCTCCCTCCTGGCCTCGTGTTGCCTTTGTGATCCTCTCACAGTGGCATTTCTCGCTGGGAAGAGCTTCAGCTGGAAACAGAGGTCGAGGCATATCTGCTTCCATGAGCACCACTGGCCATGGGGATGTTTTTCAGTCACACATCCTATCCCACTGATCTCCCAGGGAATTTTCTGTCTGGAGTATTTCTTGGGCTAAACAAGAGCTGTCTCTTATTTTATGACCCCTCTTTTCAAGGACAGGTTGGACAGAGCTCTGAGCAACCTGGGATAGTGGAAGGTGTCCCTGCCCACGGCAGGGGGTTGGAATTAAATGATCTTTAAGGTCTCTTCCCAAAACATTCCATGTTTCTCTGACCAAGAAGAGGCATGTCAGTAATCTGATGAACACCTACAAGTAGAAAACCCAGCACAGGTTATTTCATGCACTGGGAATCCGAAGAGTTAAGTGATATGGAAGAGTCTAAGTGAGCAGAACTCAGCCAGAGCCCTGCAGGAGACTGATGAGCAAAACATGACTTTGCTGAAGAATTTTTCATCTGCTGTTAACAGGAACGAGGCACAGATCAACTCTGTGATCATTTGTACCTCCCTGGTACAGCCAGTTTGATGGGTATCTCGATGATCAGCTGAGCTGGCAAGCAATTAAAATCTAATTTGCATCTGCACACGAAATTAAAATGCTGGACGGATTATTTTTAAAAGCAGGTCCCTCTCATTGAAGGCAGCATTCACTGATGGGATCCATGCACAGGATGAGACAGGATTTCTCCTCACGAAGGGAGAGATGCTGCCCTGGAACTCAAAGAAATCTCTGGCTATGCTCAGCAGCTGATAAATGATTCCAGCAGCTCTTCCAGGTAAAGATAAAGCTGTTCCATGCCTTCATTCCAGTGAAACCTTAACTACCACAGTATCCAGAGTTTATTGTCCACAGAAGTCACAATTTTCATGGCAAACTGCATTAAATAAACTGAATTGAGTGGATGTTGCAGCACCAGAGTTTCTCTTTCAGCATCGTGCATGTCTCTGTCCTAAAGAGATGAGAAAATTCTCCCAGCAGCCCTGGGTTTGGGATGGGTGGAGTAGCCGCAGGCAAAACCTACTTACACAGGAAAACTCTTGGATTTGTCAGGCAGGTGGGGAAAAGACAGATTTTTTGCTGTGGAAAAATATTGGGCAAAATGATTTTTTATGTGCTTCAACACCCAGTGGAGCTGTGCCCATGGAAAACATAAAAACTCCATTTGCAGGGATGTTTTGTAAAGAAGAAGAAGAAAAAAAATACATGTCAAAAGAATTAAAAGGTTTTGTTACAAGCTGAGACGGAAAAAAAGCTTTAAAATAAAATTAAATTTGATCCCACCCACTTCTGAAACACTGGAGGGTTACTGATCCACAGAAATGTTCATTATTTTCTATTTTTGCCCAGTTTGGTTTAAGAAAAGTGTAAGGTCCTGAAGTGACTGAGCACCCTTTCTCTCCAAGAAGTTTTGTATAGTGAATAAACAGTATCTTCATTATACTTTAAATGTATTTTTTTCTAGGACTGAAGTTTGTTACCACTTCCACTCCAAGGATGTAAATTTTTTCTCTGGTTCTTGAGACCACAGAGGTGCCTGGATGGAAGATATTCCCCCTGAGTCCACAACTTGTTGCTACAGCATTTCCAAAAGGTTTTCTTCTGTTTCCAAAGCCCCATAAAACCTGGTCCTGGCTGGGGCTCTCTGAGTGCTGAGTAGAAGCAGCTGTCCTTGTTTGATGGGTCTGGGAATGATGCCTTGGAATATCCAACTTTGGGTGGTTGGGACACTGACTTGGCATTGGATATTAGGAAAAAGTTATTTATTGTCAAAGTGGAGAGACCTGGCACAGGTTTCCCAGAGAAGCTGTGGCTGCCCCATCCCTGGAAGTGTCCAAGGCCAGGTTGGATGGGGCTTGGAGCAACCTGGGATAGTGGAAGGTGTCCCTGTCCATGGAAAGGGGCTGGAATGAGGTGATTTTCAAAGTCCCCTTCCTACCCTGGTGGAGGGAAATTTGGATTCTTCTTCTTGCTGTTCTTGTTCTTATTCTTGTCCTTGTCCTTGTTCTTGTTCTTGTTCTTCTTCTTCTTCTTCTTCTTCTTCTTCTTCTTCTTCTTCTTCTTCTTCTTCTTCTTCTTCTTCTTCTTCTTCTTCTTCTTCTTCTTCTTCTTCTTCTTCTTCTTCTTCTTCTTCTTCTTCTTCTTCTTCTTCTTCTTCTTCTTCTTCTTCTTCTTCTTCTTCTTCTTCTTCTTCTTCTTCTTCTTCTTCTTCTTCTTCTTCCATGTGTGGTGTTCTCTCACTCCAATATAGGGGTTTTTTATTCATAAATCATCCAATGAACTAAAAACACGAATCTAAAACATTCTATCTACATCTATTAACTCTAGAGTATGAAAGTCGTGTCAGTTCTTACACATAATTTATGCATATAGTTCTATCTATTCACATAAATGGTTCTATCTGTTCTGTTTTGAAATGCAAGCAATGTTCTTACTATGTTTTCATTGTTTAGGGCTAAGTTTCTGAACTTTAAACTAGGCTTTAGGCTGCTTGAACTTTAGACTTCAGGGCTTTTTATTCTCTTGAGGAACTTACAGTATATTCTTACTTACCTAACATTAAGATTTACACTTCTACTTCATATCTATGTGGCTTAATAATATTATTACTTACTTAAAACTAAAATTTATACTTCTACTTCATGTCTGTGTGGTTTAATATATTTTATTTCTCTAAAGGCTTTGATTCAGTCCTTGCATTCTTTTCTCTCTCTGAGGGACTCAGAGAGGCTTCTGTTTTACACACTCCAACAGCTGGGATGGCCTTACCTGGAATATTGTTTGTAGTTTTGGGCACCATAATATAAGAAAGACATCAAACAATTTGAGAATGTCCAAAGAGAGCTGCAAGATGGTGAAGGGCCTTGAGGGGAAGCCAAGTGAAGAATGGCTGAGGGCACTTGGTTTGTTCAGCTGGAGAAGAGGAGGCTGAGGGGAGACTCATCACAGCTACAACCTTCTAATGAGGGGAAGAGGAGGGACAGGCACTGATCTCCTCTCTCTGGTGACCAGTGACCAGGGGAATGGCCTGAAATTGTGTCAGAGGAGGTTTAGGTTGGATATCAGGAAAAGGTTCTTCACCCAGAGGGTGGTTGGGCACTGAACAGGCTCCCAGGGCAGGGGTCACAGAATCAGCCTGGCAGAGCTCAAGGAGTGTTCAGACAAATCTCTCAGGCACAGAGTGTGGCTCTTGGGGTGTCCTGTGCAGGGCCAGCAGTTGGACTGGATGATCCTTGTGGGTCCCTTCCAACTCAGGATATTCTGGGATTCTGATTTAAATCAGCTGCTCAGAGATGCTCTCATTCCTTCACACCCCTCAAATGGTCTGTACAGGGAGATTTAAGAAGGGTTCATCTTCCTTCTGAGGAAAAGTAAAGGCAGCACATCCAGTCCTCAGACATTCCTGCTGACTCCAGACAGGTTCACGTGGTCGTGGAAGTGCCTCCAGGTGCATTTCTTCAGGAGAGGATGGGAGAAATTGCAACTATGCACATGCAGTTATATGTTCTAAGTGCATTTCAATTTTCAATTTTATGGGGAAGGAAACATCCTGCTATCACTCAAATTGCCTTTGATTGCCTTTTTCTCTTTAACACATAAGTAGTAAGTGAAAAAATATGAGATATCCAGTGTGAATAATTATACAACATCCTGAAAACTTAAATGCACCAGAATATCCAGGCTAGGCTGGGGATTGGAGCAACCTTTTCTAATGGAAAGTGTTCCTGTCCATGGTTTTCCTGTCCATGGCATGGCATTGGAACGAGATGATCTTGAAGATGAAGATGATCTTGACCCTTCTCAAACCATTCCATGATTCTGTGAACATCCCTGCACAGCCACATCCTCCAGTTCTGATCTTGTCTCTGCAGGAGTGTCACACCACTGTGCTGATAGGACTCAGATGCTTTTGAACAATTTTTTTAATGTTAGTCAAATGTAACCAAAATATTTCAAAAAAGCATGAGGGGAATTGGATTTTACACTTGAGGGATTAGAGTGACACCAGGGCTGGATTGAGACTGAGACAAAAAAGGAAAGGAAAAAACCAGGACAGAAGATGTCTGATGGCACTGGAAGAGCCTGGCACAGTAGAGGTGGGGAAGGAGTTGTGGGATGTTCCTGATGGAGGGGAAGAGGAAGAGGAAGAGAGAAAGAGAGAAAGAGAAAGAGAAAAAGAGAAAGAGAAAGAGAAAGAGAAAGAGAAAGAGAAAGAGAAAGAGAAAGAGAAAGAGAAAGAGAAAGAGAAAGAGAAAGAGAAAGAGAAAGATGTTTTTTGCTGCTGGCCAAAAGTGCAACCCACTCACCTCAGGCTCTACCTCGAGTGTTACAGAATCCAGCCTGACTTGCCAGTTTTTCAGCAGGACAAGGATCTGTGTTGAGAACCATAAATAATTTGGTGGCCCAGAAAGCTGTTCCTTCCACAGAGAACTGTGTGTGAATTAATTAATGTTGCTGCCATGGTTTTAGGTCCCAAAGAAGGATCTCTGTGTCCTAAGGCACCATTGGATCACTCTTGGGAAAAGACATTTCCAGTTCCACTGGAGTCCTCCTGCCACAGAAAAGGGGAAAAAGGGCCCTTTTTTGTGGCTCACAGGTGTCTGAAGTGAAGGGTGTAACAAGAATCCTTCTGAATTCTGTGATAAAAGCCAGGAGATGTATTTTTGCAAGGCAGAAGTTGTTCCGAGAGCAGCCAGCAGAACAAATTGCAACAATCACTTGACAAAATCTTCTAAATTAAATTTCAGATTAAAAAAACATCATGGAAATTAAGCTGATAATCCATGCATTAAGAGCAAAGCAAATCAGGCTACTTGAGAAGCACTTTGTAAAGAGGAAATCACAGCCCCATATCTCTAAGCTGGGAGTTTTTGACACCCTGGTTCAGTGGAGCTGCAAGACCTTCAGATCACAGAAAAACTCTCTGTTCTCAAAGAAAACAGCTTTTATCAGCTGCTTCACCCCCATCTTGTCCACACAGAGATGTTCAGGAATATAAATTCATGCTAACAGAAATCAGAATAGACTCAGTTTTTTGCTGTTACAGGATTTGCAGCCTGGTTGGAGTTTCCTGTGGCTGCATCTAACGTTGATCACTGTGCTCTGTGCATCCCCCACACTCTCAAGGTGTTTTTGTTTTTTTCTGAAGTTAGATTCGTTGTAAGGAACTTACCTTGTCATTTAAAGTCCTCTCACAAAGTGTCTCAGTGCCTGCAGGGCACAAGTTAATATTTCCTTCGGTTTAAATGTGTTCTGGTTGAGGCAACGACAAGAGGCTGCAGGGATGATATGGGATCTGCAGTAGCTTCAAACAATATTAGTTCACAGAATTTTAGAGTGGTTTGGGTTGGAAGGAAAGTTCTGGATTATCTCATTCCACCCCTCTGCCACTCCTTCTGCTACACAGGGCTGCTCAAACTCATCTTGGGTAGGGCACAGAAAATCAACATGCTCAAAAATATTCACCAGCTTCAAAATTCATTTAATGAATTTTAATTTCAGGTTAAAACATAAAATCTCTAATGTCGTTGGAATTCTGCCAGAAGTTATGAGCAGGATCCTGACCCTGCTGATCTCTGGGCTGGAAAAGGAGGAAAAATCCACCCGTTGTGTAATTCCTGAGGATGGCTGTCCAAAATCCCTGGGATATAGGAGGGCTGGCACACAGAAGGAATGCACAGCAGTGAGGGAATGTGCCAGTGAATTTTTATATTCTGCTTTATCTTACTGGTTCTTTCCTCAGATCAAACACATGGGCATCTTCCCGTCACATTCCCACTTGGACAGGCAGCAGGATACTCTGGACCATCCCAATTCAGAACAAACTTCAGCTAAATTTGAATTAATAAATAATGGTGGCTACATGCCCCAAATTTATCAGCACAGTCCCAGACCAGCAGTGTCACATCATCCCCTTTGTCCATGACATTATTTTATTTAGAATCACAGAATTATTTGGGTTGGAAGAGACTTCTAAAATCATCCAGTTCCAACTCCTCCGTGGGCAGGGACACCTTCCACCACACCAAGTTACTCACAGCTCCATCTAAACTGGACTTGACCAACCAGGACATGTTGTTTTTTTAATCTTATTTTATCTTCTCCAAGCCCTGAAAACTTCCTTACTTCCTCGTGTGTGGTGGGAATATGAGGTGGGACCAGGAAGAATCTCCCTTTATTTGGTGATTTCCAAGCTTGTAGTAACAAGTGATTCCAAAGGTAACTTTTCCTCTCTCAGGAGCTTTGTTTTTCCCTCTAACCTGCCCAGGACTGCTTCCTCCTCAAGACTGAGGTGCTCCATGTGCTTCCTCATTCCAGAATTCCTGAGTGAAACTGGACTTGCCAATGGAGCTGCTGGACTTGCTCACATTTTACTTTGCATTGCTCCCTAACCATGGTTCAGTGGCCTGCTAAAATTAATTTCATATTAATTGTTTTAAATGCAGCGGGATCCTGTGCTGCTTTGGTGAGCAATTGCCTTTCTCTGCTGGGAAATAATTTTGGCATTTCATTTGGAAAAAAGTAATTAACTGCATGGGTATGCTTAGTTGAGTAAGCCATTACAATCTCTGACTTATGCAAATGAGATCATTCAAGTATAATTCTTACTGAGATAACTCCACACATACATAAACTTTTAAATTGCACAGTCCAGCTGAATATTTGTGGGCAAATAAAAGATGTTCATGGGTTAATTTATAAATCTCTGTTGCATAATCAATTTTCAAGGAGCAGGGAGCTTGTGAGGAAGCTGGTCCCAGGGCTTCCAAGGATTATTTGGCACATCATTGGATGGGGAACATGAGGAATCCACTGGTCCACACCCCCCTGTGCTCATTTTGCAGCTGCTGCAGCACAGAACCCATTTTCAGGGTCACCCTCCTCAAATTCTGCCTGCTTTAATTAGCATGTTTATGGTGTTATGGAGACAGGTGACCATGCTCATGGATTTTACTACCTGTCCTGGATTTTTTTGTTCCAACAAATTTAAACTTTCAAGTGAGTGTTGGTAATTTCTTTTTTCCTTCTTTGTCATGTCCTCACACCATGCAGCTTTTTCTCTCCTTGAGTGTAACTTTAATATGCAATTTCTTGGCCAGTTTAGGAAAAAAACAAAAAATAAAAGGATGCAAAGGCTGAATATGGACAAAGAAAGAGTCAGGAAATTATTCTGTAGAATCATTAAATATCCTGAATTGGAAGGGTTCCATAAGGATCATTGAGTCCAAACTCTTGGCCCTGTATAGGACAAACCCAAGAATCACCATAAGAATCTTTCCCAGTAAAATTATTCACTTGCCTCAAATACGCTCATTTACCCTGAAACCTCTTGGAAATTTGGAGAAAAGAGTATTTTGGGGACAGATTTCTAACACAAGGGAACAAATACCCTAACTTTGCTCTCCACAGCTGATGCTGTTCAGACTCAGCATTCAGCCAGGCAATCAGACAGGAAAAAAAAATTCTCAGTTGGAAGAATTCCATTTTATTACAAGGCTCTGAGTTAAACCAAGGATCTGATATCCCTGGAGAGATCCCTGAGTTTGGAAAACCCTCTGCTAGGAGGTCAAAAGAGTTCCAGTAGGATCTGATTTATCATTTTCTGGGGTAGTGATTCAGTGGGACTTAATTTTCCGCCTCCCGAGTAATTGGGAGCTTGAATCCACCTCCTCCTCTTGATTGATGAACATGACTCGGAATACAAGAAGGAATGAACCCTTGGATGGAGGAGGTGGAGAGATAGGGAGTGAGAGATTTCTCCCTGGGAGAGCCAGGCTTTGACAAGGCTGATTAAGGGAGAAATGGCTTTGGAAGCACGAGGTCAGTGGCTCTGCCCAAGCTGCTGCTTCATTCCAAGAGGGGCTGCTCTGAGCCTCTGGCAGCAGCAGAGCTGTTAACAGGAGATGTTTAATCCTCTCTGACTGACAGGGAGCTGCCAAAATGCTTGGAAAGCCTTCCTGCACTCCTGGAAAGTCAGGAGTCTGTGCAGATGCTGAGGTTGGAAAAGGAGCAGTCAGTCATCCAACAGGAATTTTCAATTTGGGTTTCCTTGGAGCATGGGACAAAGTCTGCCTCACATGTGTAGATCACAAATTATTGGATCAGAGTTGATCAGAATATATGGGGTGAGGGGTGTGAGGGGTTTATTCAAATCTGTAACAGCTCTGAATTGTTTAGGATTAGGTTAAATACAAGAGGAAAAAATATACATTAACAGTAAAACCACTGATTGTGACTACTGAGTTGAGGCATCCAATTGTAATTCCAGAAAGAATTACATCCAGAGCCAGCTGTAAGGTTTTCTCAACAGCCAGAGCTGTTCCCTAATTATTGAACTGTCCTGTGGAATCCCTTTTAAATTTTTCGTTTTTTAAATTTGAGTGGTTAAGAGTCACCTGAAGATGGAGACGTGGAAAGTCTGGGTCTCTGCTCCCAGGAGAACTGAATGTTTCTTCTGGTAAAACCATCCCAGTTTACTCAGTCAGTACCAGAGAGACTCAGTTCAGTACCGGAGAATCTCCTCAGATCCATCTCCTGCTCTCAGTTTAAAAGGATTTAACAAGGAAGGAGAAACAACAGCATTCCTGTGTGACCTGGGTCTTGCCCCTTCACCCATCTGTCTGAGGAGATGAGGTTTGAGGAGGGAACCAGCTCAATAAGACTGTTTCTCAGCTCTGACAGAGCCAGGGCAGGTAATTCCTGCATAGCTTGTGTGCTTTTTTCTCAAACAACCCAAAAAACACTCAGAGAAAATGTCAAGTCTGTTAAGCAGAATTGGTCTCTGGCAGCAGCTTTCACCTTCGTTAGTTCCTTAATGGCAGTTTTTCAACTCAGCATCAAGCAACAAAAAAATAAAACCAAAAAAGTTGTTTCTTTAAAACACAAATCCTATCTCAAGGTCAAGCTGAGATTGTTGATGCTTTAATAAACACCTCAAATTGTCTCTGATTAATTCTAAATAAATTTCGTGTGTGATAAGTGATTTCAAGCAAGTGCTGTTGACACATGAAACTGATGGAGATTAAGGGGAGAAAGAGATGAACAATGGGGTGAGATTAGAAACTCGTTGTCACTCGGAGCAGGACCCTGGAGTGGAAGGATGGCACAATCATTTTTCATTGTGGAGGTGAGGGGAATGAACAAGGATTTTCAGGGAGATGGCCGGAGATTCGGAGCATGGCCGAGCTGCTCAGGAGGCAAAGTCAGTTCAAGCCATAAGAAAAGCAAACAGTGAGGGAAAACACTAAAATAAAGCCTTTTTTGTGCTGGTGGGAATGGGAACAGTGGGGCAAAGCAGTGGGAATTTGTGGTCCAAGTGAGTTGGGATGTTTACAGTGGCTGGTAAAAAGGGAGAATTAACTTCAGGTGTGAGACTGATTTGTGGGACCAAGACCACAGAACCCCAGAATGGTTTGGATTGGAGTGGACCTTCAAGATCACCTCATTCCAGCCCCCTGCTGTGGGCAGGGACACCTTCCACTGTCCCAGGTTGATCCAATCCCATCCAACCTGGCCTTGGACACTTCCAGGGATGGGGCAGCCACAGCTTTTCTGGGAAACCTGTTCCAGGGCCCCACCACCCTCACAGGGAAGAATTTCTCCTAATATTCGATCTAAACCTGGTCTCCAAGTTTAAAGCCATTCCCCCATGTGCTGCCTCCTTAGTGCTGTGCCAGGAGTGTATTTTAACCAGTGAGAGTCACGGGAATGCCAGACAAGTAGTTCTGGTTTTCTTGGATGGTTTAAGATAACAAGGATTGCTCCCTGCCCATGGCATGGGGGTTGGAATTGGATGATTTTTAAAGTTCCTTCCATCCCACACCATTCTAGGCTTCTATGAGTTGCTCATCAGAGCCAAAGCCACTTGAGAGAGTGATGGGACCAGGGAACAGCTCTTAAGTGGCGTAAAAGGAAAGGAGACAGATGGAGTCAGAGTGGAAATACCCCCAAGGCTGAAAGAAAGGGAGGGAAAGGGGTACTGTAGCTTAGAATATTCAAAATAGTCCAGATACAAACTTGGAAATGGCTCCAGGGAATGAGACTTTGCTGCCTCTCAGGTCTCGGTGTCCTAGAATTTCTTTCCAGCTCAGATAGCAGGGATTTTTGTATATTCTGTGAGACAACAGAAATAGGGCTTTTTTCAAATTGTAGAAATGTATTTTAGTCTAATAAATTTACATAACAACACATTCCCTTCCCCCACTAAAGTACATTAATTGCAACAACTTATTTTTTATCAAATCTTAATTAGACCTTTACCTATTAATAGGAACACCACAGAAACTCAAATCATTGCCATTAACAGGTGAGAGATGTTTATTAATGACCCCCACATTGGGTCTGATATGAAAAATTCTTATGAAAATGTATTCCTCTCTAAAAAAAGCAATGACTTATTCAAAAGAAGGAGATGATTTGTGTGCAGGCAGGGAGGGGGGAGCCTCCATGAAGTTTCTGGGACTGGTACATTTAAAAATCAGCTCTTCAGGGCAACATTAATAAATACAGCAGAACCCCGAAGAAAATAAAATAACATGAATCATAAATCAAAGTAACGTAGTGGAGCTGCAGAGGACATCGCAAATAGATGGGATAACAGAAGGAAATATTGGCTCTGGCATAAATAGCTCTTAATAAATCACAAGCCAACAGGACCAGGGCAGCAGCTTCCCCAGTGAAGATAACGACAGCTGGAAACATCTGGCTGGTGCTTTTGCAGGCATTGCAGACATGGGCTGGAGATCAAGGAATGTGCTGGAAACCTCTGGAGTCCTTCTGCATTCACCAGGAATGTCACTGGCCTGAGAGGATGTGGGAGATTGAGCTGGTTAGTGGTTCAAACGTTCAGGGATCAAGTGAAATATGTATTTAGGAGCAGAGGGTGAGCAGAGCCCACCTCAGGCCACACCCAGGTGTTGAACAAGGTGGGAGGCAAATCCTGTGAGGAGGGAACTGCTGGAACCCTTGAAATTGGGAATTTTAGACTTTCTGTGCTGACAGGCACTGACCTACAAAAAACCCGCTGGTTTTGACCTGAGGCCGTGGAGAAGACTTCCAAAACTGGGTGATAGAACTGGGATCACTGGTGTGTAGTTTGAATAGAAGTGTGTAATATCACATGGTGGAAAATTTAGAATTCAAGGTTTTAGAATGTAGTAATATATAGAAGGCAAGATGGAGGTTTTAGGGTGGAGATTTTGTCTTTCTTCTTCACCTTCTTCTTCATGGGTCTAGGTGGTATTTTTGTAATTGGGTAGAAAAATCTGCATTGTGGGTCATGGGTGATTAGTTACTGGGTTAAAAGTAAAAACAATTTCGGTGTCTGCCCTTAATTGGACAGTTTAGGCTTAAAAGAGACAGAGTTATGCTTGTAGAGACAGAAATCCATCACCATTTTTAGCTTGTTAGCTAGAGGCCAGTAGAACTCATTGTAATATGTGAATGTCTCTTTGTCCTTAATTAGGATATTCAGCTGGGATAAATCCCTTGCCTGGGAAGCACTTGGACATCCACACATGGCCTCAAGGTGCTCATCTCTGCTGATGGGCCATAATGGGCCACAATGGGCCACAATGGGCTCAACTGGGCTGATGTGATGGGCAGCTGTATCTTAGAAGGTGTCAAAAATTCCAGAAGTCTTCCATGATCCATAATAATTACATTATCCCTGATTCCATCATTCATTTGAAACTCCCCACCCCAGGGGAGGGACCTGGGTGTTCCTACCTTACCCTGAGCGAATATTAACCCAACACACGGCGTATTCTGAGGGTTTTCCTGGGCATTTCTCCCCACTATTTCTTTGGGAATTCCCCCACCACCTGGTGGATCCAATCTGCGACCATCATTTTGACCAACGTTTTAGCCTCTATCCCTGGAGGTGTTTAAGAAAAGGCCAGATGTGGCACCCAGTGCCATGGACTGGTGGAGAAGGTGGTGTTGGGCCATAGTTTGGACTGGATGACCTTGAATGTCTTTTCCAGCCTCATTGGTTCTGTGATCTCTGGGGTGACTGATGGTGACACGGCCTTGAGAAGAACCCAGAGCTGCCTCCAGCTCTGGAGTCTCCAGCACAGGAAGGACATGGAGCTGTTGGGGTGAGTCCAGAGGAGGCACCGAGGTGATCAGAGGGATGGAGTAACCACTGTGAGGACTGGGATTGTTCATCCTGGAGAAGAGAAGCTTTGGGATGACCGAATTGTGGCCTTCTGGTACCTGAAAAGAGCCAAGAAAGATGGGGGAGAGGCTATTTAAAAGAGCCTGGAATGACAGGACAGGGGGCAGTGACTTCAAAGTGACAGAGGGGAGATTAGATGTTAGGAATAAATTCTTTGTGTGAGGGTGGCCAGGCATTGAAACAAGCTGCTCAGAGAAATTTTGGCTGCCTCATCAGAGGAAGTGCTCAAGGCCAGGTTGGTTTGGCCTTGGAACAACCTGAAATACACAAATATTTATCCAAATAATAAATAATAATAATAATAAATAATACAATACAATAAATATAAATGAATATATGTAATAAATAATAATATAATATGATAAATTATTAATAAATATAATAATAGTAAATAATTTAGTATTTATCCAAATATTTAGAGAAAATATCCAAATATTCAGAGAAAATATCCAAATAACAGAGTGAGAAAAAGCATGACATGGAACNTTCCAGCCTCATTGGTTCTGTGATCTCTGGGGTGACTGATGGTGACACGGCCTTGAGAAGAACCCAGAGCTGCCTCCAGCTCTGGAGTCTCCAGCACAGGAAGGACATGGAGCTGTTGGGGTGAGTCCAGAGGAGGCACCGAGGCGATCAGAGGGATGGAGTAACCACTGTGAGGACTGGGATTGTTCATCCTGGAGAAGAGAAGCTTTGGGATGACCGAATTGTGGCCTTCTGGTACCTGAAAAGAGCCAAGAAAGATGGGGGAGAGGCTATTTAAAAGAGCCTGGAATGACAGGACAGGGGGCAGTGACTTCAAAGTGACAGAGGGGAGATTAGATGTTAGGAATAAATTCTTTGTGTGAGGGTGGCCAGGCATTGAAACAAGCTGCTCAGAGAAATTTTGGCTGCCTCATCAGAGGAAGTGCTCAAGGCCAGGTTGGTTTGGCCTTGGAACAACCTGAAATACACAAATATTTATCCAAATAATAAATAATAATAATAATAAATAATACAATACAATAAATATAAATGAATATATGTAATAAATAATAATATAATATGATAAATTATTAATAAATATAATAATAGTAAATAATTTAGTATTTATCCAAATATTTAGAGAAAATATCCAAATATTCAGAGAAAATATCCAAATAACAGAGTGAGAAAAAGCATGACATGGAACCACAGAATCATGGAATGGCCTGGGTTGGAAGGGACCTTCAAGATCATCTCATTCCAAACCCCTACTATGGGCAGGGACATCTTCCCCTAGGCCAGATTGCTCCAAACCCCGTCCAACCTGGTCTTAAATGCATCTGGAACAAGATTTTAGTTCTTTATTGTGGCTCTTTCTTTGCAGGGAGGTGCTGGTGGATTTCTGTGTTCTGGATGAGGCAGGTGGTCAGACAAGTTAAGACCACGAGATTCTCTTCTCCTAAAGTCAGTGAGGTTTTGTAAAGTTAAAACATTTGTAAGACAGAAGGAAGGGAGAAAAAGAAGATCCATTTAATTTTTCCATCAGTTTAGTGGGGAAAAAAAAAGGAAATACATATTAAAACTCCGGTACTCTGAATTTTATCTGCCTTTGATAGAAATGTCAGTTTCAACACAGCCTTTTCGGGTAACAAAAATGATAAGGTCAGTCGTGAATTCTAATAAAACAAACAGCAGCACCAGGACTGACTGGTTGTTTTATTTTCTCTGCTAACCTTGAGAAAAAGAGGATGGGGATTGATATGTAAATGCATTTTCAACCCTGGCTGTGGATATGGTGACACTTTAATAGAAAGCAATGCAGAAATTGCTGCTGATGGAGAGCTCCAATCGTTCAGCCTGGTTGGATTATTTAAAAGAAACACTGGCCTGTGAACAAGCTCCTGACTCCCACGTTCCCTGTGCCTCATGATCCCAAACATAAATGTAGGATTAAATGTCTGAGCCATTCACCACCCTGGCAAATCCCAGTGTTTCACTTGGGAGTTCCCAAAGAGGGGAAATAAACCCAGGCAGCCAAGGTACAAATGGATTGTGTCTGATTGGGTCACTAACTGGGAGATGTTCTTCTGTTTTGGCTGACACTGCCTCTGATAGGGAGCCCTTGAAGCCTGAAGACTCCAAACTGGAGCAGATGAAGGAGAGTTGATGCCTTTTTAAAAGACATTCCTGAATATTCAACTCAAAGCCCTAAAGTGACCATAATTTGTGTTCAGAGGAGGACAACAAAGCTGGTGGAGGGTGAAATCCTGCAAGGAGCAGCTGAGGATACTCAGATTGCTCAGTCTAGAGAAAAACAGGCTCAGGGAATCCTTATTGCCCTCCACAATAAGGAGCTGCTTCACAAATCCCTGAAAAGAGGTTGTGGTCTCTTTTTCCCAGGCAACAAGAGACAGGACAAGAGGAATCAACCTCAGCTTACATCAGGGGAGTTTCAGGTTACATTTTGGAAAAATATCTTCTCTGAATGAGAAGGTTAAACACTGGAAGAGGTTTCCAAGGGAAGTGATGAAGTCACTGGAAATGTTCAAAAAGTGAGTGGACCTGGCATTTCATCATGTGATTTAGTAAGAATGATGGTGTTTGGTCAAAATTTGGACTTGATGATCCTGGAGATCTTTTCCTAACTCAATGATTTGATGATCCTTTATTTTTTTTTTTCTCTGTCCTTGGCAGTGAGGAGCCAGGAGGAGCTGGAATGTCCTAACATTACACACTGTGTGTAAAACCCATACCAGAACCTCATTCCTGTCACTCCTACACTTACAACAATAACCTCTTGTCACCTCTTTCCAAGGTGCCCACATTTTTCATTTATGCAGCCAAAATCACACCTCTTTTCCGAGGTGTCATCTCTCCTGCAGTGATGAATTGCTCCTGCTTTAAAAAAACCCACGTTTCCCAGTGTGAATGTTTTGTTAGAATTCCTCAAATTGCCTTTGGCAGTGGTTGTCTCTTCTTGTCCTCAACAACTTTTCGAAGCTGTAGGTTCCTGTGGAATACCCACTGTGATCCACCTCAGGAATCCTCACGGGTAAACAGGGTTTAAATATAAAATCTGAATAAGCCTAGGCTGGAGGAATTGTCTGTGCCAAAGTAATTTGCATTATTGTCATAATGGGAATCAGAGTTGGGAAAAAACTGTCAATATTTTACAGTGAAAGCAGCAGTTCCATGCCAGGAAGGGGGAGATGGTGCATCCCAGCTCCGTGTTTTTTAGGGAATAGCAGCCAGGGATGTGACAGGCTCATGGCAGGTGTGTGGGAGCTGAGCTTGGGACAGGCTGAGTGCCAGCTCAGGCCCTGAATCCTGGAGCAAACACCTCTGGAGCACAGTGAAATTCCTTTTAAAGGCCTCGGGATGGCTCAGCTGCTCTGCTCGTTCTCCCAGGAGCTGGGTGTGCAACTGCTGAATTTCTAGGAAGAATTTTGGCATTATGGACTGGAGTAATCCCAGGATAGGGGTTGGGCTGATGAAAACGTGAGGCTGAGATAAGAGTTTAGAGGTGAGGTGAGGTTGGAGGTCAAGCCAACATCCTTAGGTCTGGTGAGAAAACCAGTGCCTGACCTACATCCCATCTGGATTCAGCTCTGGATTCATCTCTGGATTCAGCTCTGGAAGGACGTGGAGCTGTTGGAGCAAGTCCAGAGGAGGCACCAAGGTGATCAGAGGGATCGAGCAGCTCTGCTGTGAGGAAACACTGAGAAATTTGGGATTGTTCAGCCTGGGGAAGAGGAACTTTGGGCTGAGCTAATTGTGGCTTTCCAGGACCTGGAGGAGCTGGATAAAAAAATGGGGAGAGATTTTTTAAAGACCCTGGCGTGGCAGGAAAGGGGAAGTGGTTTTAAACTGATAAAAGGTAACTTTTGATTAGAAATTAGGAAGAAATTCTTGGCTGTGAGGGTGGTGAGACCCTGGCACAGGTTGCCCAGAGAAGATGTGGCTGCCCCTGGATCCCTGGAAGCATCCAAGACCAGGTTGGATGGGATTGGAGCAATCTGGAATTGTGGAAGGTGTCCCAGCCCATGGCAGGGGGTGGAGATGAGATGGCCTGGCAGGTCCATTCCAACCAAACCTATTCTATAATTATTTGAACTTCCTCATCAGAGCCAGAGACAACAGAGAGGATGGAACTGGGGAGGAGATCATGAAGTGGTTGAGCAGAAAAACAAGGAGGCGACAGCGCAGGGTCGGTTTAAGATGAGCAGGTGGCACCACTGCAGTGATTAAAGTTAAAAATCTGCTATAAAAAGCTCAGTCTAAAGGCTGTGCACAGCTTGTGGGAAGAAGGTCACGAAGGGAGTGAGGGGACAGAGGCGTTACAAGCGTGAGAAGGCACCTGCCAGGCAAACCCTGAACCCTTTCATCACTTGGACAGATTTTACAGATACACAGCAAGGGAAGAGGACAGATAACATCTGTTGCTGTCTCTTTTTTTGTTTTCCATCCAGAGACTGTCATGATGTTACAGAAATGGCTCCAGTGCCTCATGCTATGCAAAGCAAGGCTCTGAGTGCAAATTTCCTGATTTTTGTGCAGCTCTTACCCCCAGCTAACCTGGCATCTCTCAGGCTGGGGAGCTGTGTGAACAGGGAGTCTCCCTCATGGAGTGATTTTCTTGCTGAAACAGCACTGAGGTTCTGCTTTGTGTTGTTCAGGGTGATTTTTTTTTTGCACTGAAGACAAATCCAAAAAATTCCCTGTACCAGGACCCCATCAAGACAAATTTTATCCCAAGCAGCCACAGTGAGAAGCTGGGACATATTTCAGGTCAGCTAAATCATGTTTGTGAATATGTGCCAGCCCAATGGCAGCCTGTTTGCTGGGACCAGTGGGAATGTTTGCTGCTAATGTAAAAAAACAGGAGATGGAGACGTGCTCTGCTTGCTGATTTTACAGGGAAGAATGAGCACTGATCCTAAACTTTTCATAGCTGCAAATTTGGTTTTTTGCCTCCCATCACCTTTTCAGCAATGGAGGCAGCTGTCTCCATTACCTGCCATGGCCAGCCAGGAAAAAATTAGAAATTAACTTTTTTATTAAGGAGAGGCAATGGGCAAAGGACTCCTCTCAGGACAGGAGGCTTCAGCTCAGGATTCTTCATCCCAGAAAAAGGACAACTAAGAAGGGATATTAAAGAAGTTTTTTAAAACTATTCATTTGCCTGGAGAGAGCAGATGAGGAAAAATTGTCCCCGAGTTTTAAACCTGTGGGTTCAAAGGTGGTAAATTTAGAACAAAAAAAGTTCAGTTCTTCCTAAAGCCTTATGAAGCTGTGGAGGTCTTGGCTGCAGAGTTTGCAAAGCAATGGGGCAAATCAAAGGAAGGAAAATAATTTAGATTTTTATAGTCTGAAGATAGGGCTCCTGGCCCAGGATCTCTTCACACAGAGATCACTGGAAGTGGGAAAAAACATCCTAATGAGTATCATGGAATCACTGAAAACCCTGGGTTGGAAGGGATCCACAGGGATCATCAAGCAGTATTTAATTTATCAGCTATTCAATATATAAAATGTATATTAAGACCAGAATGAGGAGGCTCTGAACAACCTGGTCTAGGGGAAGGTGTCCCTGCCCATGGCAGGACCTGCAATTCAGTGATTTTTAGGTCCCTCCCAAACCAAACCATCCCATGATTCTATGATTCTATGAATTGTTTCGAATAATGAGACTTCCCAGGCCTGGACCTGAAAGCAGAGTTTTGTTTGCTTTGCTCTGAATGTAGATTTTAATTCTTAGTTTCACTTTAGATGTCTCGTTAGCAGGTTGACATCTTCCTATTATGATCAAAAATGCTCCACACGGATTTCCTTGTCTCCACATTGCTGTCATCCTGTCTCTTGTCATCCTGGATGGATCAGCCTGTTGTGATCCATTACCCTTTTATGGAATGCCATCATTGCTGTCTTCCCTCTTCCTCATTCTTTTTCTCTTCAAGGCAGTAATAAAAAATAAATAACTACAAGTGAAAAGCTGAAAGCACAAACTGCCTTTGTGGCTGGATGATTTCCTCGCTGCATTAGGAAATTTTCTGCCAGCACCTCTGCTGATTTCTGGGGATGTTCTGCTGTGTTCCTGAGAGCTGCTTTGCCCTGATCACCTCATGCATGGCTGCTTATTTGGGAACAGCCTCATGATTATGGATAGCCAGAATTTTTTGACTCAGCTTAGTAGCCAGGAGGGGGTGTCAGTGCTTTACAAATCAGCTCTGTCTGGATAAAGCAGCTTCGAGCACTGTGAACTATCCCTGTGAGCCGTGCAGAGCAGAGGGAGGGGTGGGATGGGCAGCCCCAAGGTGGGAACTGCTCCAGTGCTGCAGGAAAAATGGATGTGGAAGTGGCCTGGGGTGTGGGGAACAGCACAAGAAGGTATTGGAAAGGGATTTTTGGGATGCAACACAACATGTCAGATCTTAGTCTTTGTGCTGCCTGTGATTCTCACTTTGTATTTGGCCCAAAAATAATGGAATCATGGAATGGTTTGAGTTGGAAAAGACCTTTAAAGGTCATTTGATTCCAACTAAATCTGCCAGGGACACCTCCCATTATCCCAGGTTGCTCCAAGCCCTGTCTAACCTGGCCTTGAACACTTCCAGGGATGGGGCAGCCACAGCTTCTCTGGGAAACCTGTGCCCCCTCAAGGAAGAATTTTTTCCTAATATCCAGTCTAAACTTACCTTTGTAGGCTCTGGTTGAATTTCCCACCCTTTTTGAATGTAACATTTTTTAGGACTTTAGCATGGTGTCCATGCCTTTTGCATGGGAGTTAAATTGACAGAGCTCCTACTCTCCTGTTTTCCCTGAAAACCCCTTGGAACCCCTTCTTGAAACAGGAATGTTGGCTAATATCTCTTCTGGTGTAGCTAAATTGGGATGAAAACACCATGCAAAGGCATCAATTCAATCAAGGCAGAGAATATTCCCCTGGGGTAAAAATGGGTTTTGCTTTGAATAGCTGACAATTTAGTGAGAGAACAGCTCCAGCCTCATTAGGCTCCTCATTTTGTGAGATAAGGAACAGAGGGATTCAACAACCTGCTGGTAACAGAGCCAGGCTTCTGTGCTAAAGCTGGGAAATGTCACTTTGGAGAGGATGGAAATATCACAGCAGAAGGGTTGTGCCACTTTGCAAAATACAGCCATCAACAGGAGCTGGAAGGGAAGGGAGCTGGGAGGGAACTGAGGCATTTGGGAAAATAATA
This sequence comes from Rhabdornis inornatus, assembly GCA_013397075.1. Taxonomy (NCBI): domain Eukaryota; kingdom Metazoa; phylum Chordata; class Aves; order Passeriformes; family Rhabdornithidae; genus Rhabdornis; species Rhabdornis inornatus. The sequence continues at coordinate 441,767 of VWZS01010060.1, read as the reverse complement.
AAAATAACTCAGTCTCTGATATCAGGGCTCAGTCAGTGGAAGAGTCAGAGGAAATGGGATCTGAGCACAGGCCTGGAGAGGGTTTGGGGAGGTGTTTCCAGAAGAAACCAGGAGACATTCCTGCTTTTGTACTGATAAGATCCCACCTGAAAGAAAAGCTCAACGGTCCCATGAGCAGAGAAAAGCCATTAAGGGAACTCTTTCATGAGAAGAGACCTTGGGCAGGTTAGAAAATTGTAGGCTAAGAGGAAATTTATTTAATACGGCTTTAAAATAGCATCCAAACCCCTTGCAGCACAATTTTTCGTCTTTTTTTTTTTTTTTTTCCTAGGCAGGACCTGCAGAATCCCAAGGTAAAGAAGACAGAGCATCAATGTAACACAGAATCATTAAATATCCTGAGTTGCAGGGGACCCACAAGGACCGTGGAGTCCAATCACTCACCCGGCTCAGGACAATCCCAAAAATCCCACCATGTGCCAGGCAGACAATGTTGGTTGGAAAAGAGGAAATGAAGGAATAAAAAAAAAAAAAAAATATTTCAAAAAAAAAAAAAAAAAAAAAAAAGGGATTTAAGAAATAATAAGAACAGGAAGACCATGGAACTTTCTCCCAGCTGGAGCCAAGGGAACCAAATTACCGGAAGAAACAAGAGCAGGAGGTCATGAGGGATTGCTTGACTATCGAACAAGCATTTTCTGCTTGTACCAGAACTGATTTTTTTTGTTGTTGGTTTATTTCGCTTTTTCTCTGCAGCCTGGTACAAGCACTTTCATTGTCCCTAATGTCTGTTATGATCTGTTATAGGTTGTTAAATCCAATAACCCAATATATGAGAGGCTGCTGCAGCTCCATGTCCCCAGGTGCAGCCAGCAGGAAAACCAAGCACATTTTCCAGCTGGGAGCCCCCAGTATATTTTATTTTATATTTATGTACCCATATATCTGCATATCCATGGCCAGTCACACGGATCAATAGGGACAGGAAACACAAACCGATGCCATCCATAGAAATAACATCCATTTAAATGCACAGCACTCCCAGAAATATGAAAAGCTCTGATGGACTGATCCTGTTCCTCCTCTGAGCTCACCAGGACTGAAGTTACTCCAGGAATACTCATTGGTTTCTCCAGTGGTTAGGCTTGGATGGACTGTGCAGGAGCAGGTCTTCAAACCCTCACATCTTCCCCCTTGCTGCCACCTGGACTTTTGAACCCTGATGCTTCAAAAGAGCAATAAAATATCCCATGTTGGATGGGTCTCACAAGGATCAAGTCCAACTCCTCATCCTCCACAGGACACCCCAAAAATCCTATCCTCCGCCTGAGAGCATTGTCCAAATATTTCTTGAGCTCTGGCAGTCTTGGGGGCATGACCATTCCATTCCAGTGCCCAACCACTCTCTGGGGGGAAGAATATTTTCCTAATATCCAAATAAACCTCCCCTGGCACAACTTGAGGCCTTTTCCCCTTGTCCTTTTGTCATTGACTGGGAGAAGAGGCCCCATCCCTTTTTCCCAACAACCCTGATACATTTGCACACTGCCATTAAAACCACCTCAGAATAAGCTTACAAAGCCCCCAGTTCTCTTTTTTTCTGCATCCCATAATGTTGGCTTTATGTCCTATTAGTCTACAGCTCACTGGGTTTCCCATTTGGGATGATGGTTTTGTTGTTCTCCTGAGGGATAACCAGTTCAGGATGTTCCCTTTGAGCTGATAATTCTCTGTCTGTTTTCAGTCCCTTGACCTTCCTGAAGCCTTTGTGCTGATGGTGATGAAGGGTTAATGTCTCATGGCATGAAGAAATAGGAGATCCACCTCTTTTTTTATATGGAAATATTCCTTGACCTCACACATTCCTGTGGTGTCATTTCCCTCTTTGCAAAATCCACTTGGGATGAGCAGATCAAAAGAAAATGGCAAAAAGAGCAGAAGCCATAGTGATGGCAGGGAATAAACTTGGAATTTCAGTTCATTTTAGTTTTTTCGTTTATTCCATGGATGTCATGAAGCTGTTGGAAGCTGGTAACCCCAGGTGTCATGAGGGATGGAACTGGGAAATTCTGAGAACTTGTTCCTCACACCAACTTTAGGATTTTCAGGACCTATTTTATGTCATACAGAGGCAGCTTTATTTTGGAAAGGGGACTATGAAAGTTCACCGAGTTACTCAACTGGAGAAACCCCGTATAGATTTGGAAGTTATTGTCATGGAGAATGAGGGAAAAGGTTTGGGTTATGGGAACAGCAAGAGCTGGAGCCAAAGAGGAAAGGACAATAATTTTATTGTGTGAAGTCAGCTCCTGTCCCCGGCTCTGTGCAGAGCCAATGCCCTCAGGTCATTCCTCACCTCCTGAGTAATCTTTTCTTTGAGTCTTAGTGGCTGTAACCACCCAAGCTCCCTGCAGTTAGGAGCTTTACTTAGGAGTCATCTGGGGACAAGTGCACAGGAGCTGGAAAATGTAATTATTGGAGAGATTTTGATTCAGGAGCCTATGCAAAGTAAAAAGTGCTTTGCTGGGGAAAAGGGAGGAAGAAGAACTTAAAGGTCATTTAACAACCTGTCTGATAACAGTGAAATGTTCTCACTTCACACAGATTGTGGCTGGACAAACTTTCCTGATTATATTTAATGCCATCAGCTCTGAAAAACGGAAATCTCCCGTACTTAGATGCCTCCAATTCTTTTTCATACAAGTGCTGAAGTGATGAATATTTTCACATGAAACAAAAAATCAGCAGCTGATTGAACGTGAAAGGAACTGTTCCCAAAATGAAACTGTAGCAGTCAGGCTGGAGAATATTTCCCATAGCCAAAAGCGCTCTGAAAAGGTTATTATTACATAATGATGGAGATGTCAAAATTAAGGCAGGAACAAGGCCAGGATAATTAGGATTCAGCTCACCCAAGTTTAGCTGTCTGAAGGGAAGGCTTCCAGTCAAATTCCAGTCAAACAAAGCCTCCAGGCTAGGAGGGGTTGATACGAATAAATACTTTACGCCCTCACAAATCCATTTGGAAGCTTTGGAGATGCTCTGGGGAATTGCAGATGGCTTCTGGCCACGGATCCAGAAGGACACAGGTGAGGTCTGTGTCTCATGGATACCAGAGAAATTCCAAAAATTAGACACCACAAAATCCCAAAGTGTGGGGAAGGGTCAAGCCCAGATTTCACTCCACAGGGATGTGTCCACCTCGGCTCCTGGTGGGAACCTTTCCATAGGAACTGGGGCTCTGACCCACTGTGGGAGAAGGATGATGTTGTCCCAAATATCTTATCCCACAGTACATGTGCATTTGTTTGGATGGGACTTTAAATCCCACTATCCCCATCACTCCTTACTGTTATTTATCTCCCTTTCCTTCTATTTACATCCAAGATTTTCAGATATTCTGGTATTTCCAAACACACCTCTAGCTCTGGAAGGATGTGCGTAACTCCAGGTTTCCAGTCCTATGTGGATGTGTTGATATCCCAGAGCATCCCAAATGCCACAAAACATCTTTTGTGAGCAGCTGAGTAGAGCTGATTGCCCTCAAAATATGATAAATGTTTGCATCATGTTCTAGAAGTAATTGTGGACTTTGGGGTTTCCCTCTGTGTGATTTTGGAAATGTGTTGCTAGGGGAAAAGTGGCCTTGAGTTCAATATTCATATTTTTAAAAACACCCAATGTCTATCTTTGATTTTTATTGTTCATTTTTATTTTTTCCTCCTATTAAGTAATCCAAAACCACCCAGCTTGTTGTTTTCCCAACAGAAACTCCAAAACCTTGAAATGGAAATTTATTTATTTTTCCACAAAATCCATAGAAAATAAACCACATTCTTGTGTGAGTTCAAGACTGCTTTGCTTGCTTGTTTGTTTTCTCTTCCTTGAGCTTAATGCATTCCAGTTTATCACTGCAGAGTCACATGAAAGTCATCTTCTTTTCCTTTTCCTTTTTTTTTTCTTTTTATTCCTTCAAATAAATGATGGAGAGGCAGCACGGAAGGTGCAGTGTAAAAGGCACTCTCTGATATCATTAACATCTGAAAAGAACTTGTCAAGTATAAAGTAATGCCAGTTTTGCCCCCATGACTGCAAAGATTTCCTCTCTGTACCTCTTCGATTTTTTTGGTTTTTTCCAAGTATTCCTCAGCTGGGCTGTTCCCTGTGCTGAAGTTGCCATTTCCAACAAAGCAGATGATTTATCACTTTTATATCTACATTGATTCTGATGTCAAACTGGACAAAGACACATCTAAAACAGAAATGATTGAAGACCAAGGAAAACTGATTTATGGAATATTGATATATGAAAGCGCTCTAGTGCTTTGCACTTTGGAAGTGCACTGGGAATTTTTATAGGAGTGTGGACCAACTGGCTGGAGGCAACAGGGAGTGAAGGTCTTCACTTGGGTGTGCTGAACTTGAATTATTTTTAGGGTGAAGTCCTTGATTCAGGCACTCTTGGTCATCCCTGAGAAAACACAAATTTACAGACCTTGAATAACGTGGAATCGTGGAATAGTTTGGGTTGGAAGAAACCTTAAGGATCATCTCTTTCCACCCCCTTCCATGGGCAGGGACACCTTCCTCTATCCCAGGGTGCTCCAAGCCCCATCCAACCTGGCCTTGGACACTTCCAGGGATGGGGCAGCCACAGCTTCTCTGGAAAACCTGTGCCAGGGCCTCACCACCCTCTCAAGGAAGGATTTCTTCCTTATATCTTATATAAATTCACCCTCTTTTAATTTAAAACCATTCCATAGAAATCCTTCTGCAGGATTTTTAAGCTTGTGGTTAATTAGCAGGTTTAACACATGTTTTTAACCATGAAATTTGGAGTTGACACAGTGTAAGATTGGCGAGGAATGGGCAAAATCCAGCTGTGCTTTGTCACTGAGCATCCAGTGGTTGCTGCTGATGGAATTCCAGAAGGGAGAAATGAGATGGAATTCTCTGGACTTTCTGTTTGTGATGGAAAATTTCCACTATAGCACCATGATCTCGCTTGGGATGGACTTAATGGAAAGAAATCCCCATCCTGTGGATCATTTACATCACTCCTCACACCATCATCAGACAGGATGATGTCGTCAGACACCACCCATTATCCCTGGCAAAGACTTCTCTGGGAAAGAGCCCAGAAATGTTGGAATTCTATGAATGGAATGGTTTGTGTGGAAAGGGACCTTAAAGATCATCCAGTTCCAGGGATATCTTCCACTATCCCAGGTTGCTCCAAGCCCCATCCAACCTGGCCTTAAATATTGCCAGGGATGGAACAGCCACAGCTCCTCTGGGCAAACTCTACCAGGACCTCAGTACCCTCACAGGGAAGAATTTCTTCCTAATATCCCATCTAACCTTACTCTCAGTTTGAAGCCATTCCTCCTTGTCCTGTCACTCCAGGCTCTTGGAATTCACTATATGATCCCAAAGAAGGAAACTGAGGCACGAAGGAATAAATTCACTGCTGTGACTTGGTCTCTGGAGTAGAAGTGAAACATAAAATCTGCCTTTTGTGCATTGAGAACCACCCTCTTCTCATCCACAGGTGAGAAATAATTTGAATTTCAGCATTTACTCGGCTTTAATAAAAAAGAGAAAACTGAGTCCTCAAAGAGATCGGTTGCCATCGATGAAAAATTAGAGATTAAAATGTTCAGAAGAGATTAAAGAACTCTGAGCTCCTGTGGAGATATTCTGCATTCTTCATAAAGCTCTCATGGATTTCAGGTAAGAAGGCAAAGGAGGAATTTTGGGAAGGCATTGAGATCTGTCTGGTTTGTGAGGGGGAGGAAAACACAGAGATAAGAGAGTCTTATCTTGTGTTTCAAAGCTGGGTTAGTCTCTGCTGCAGGATTAGGATTTGTGACATCCAGATACTGGGTAAGTGGGGTTCTCCCTCAGGTGAAGGTGTCTGAAAGGTACCTGAGGGTATCTGAAATACCTGTACAGGGCTCAGGGGTGCACAGGGAGACCCAAACTCCTCTGGAATGGTATTTGGATGCTGCAGTCCTCCTGGGGTATCACTAACAGCTCTACATAGAGTCATAGAATCATAAAATAACCGGAGTTGGAAGAGACCCACAAGGATCAGCAAGTCCAGCTCCTGGCTCTGCACAGGACAAACCCAAAAATCACTTCTTGAACTACTTGACCTGAGCAGAAAGTTCTCCTCTCCCTCAAAGGTCCTCTGGATTCGCATTATCTTTGCTTATCTTCGTTCTACACAACAAAAAATGTAATTTATTACTATAAAACCTACATTATTTATAACTGTGCAATGTCCTCTGCAATGACATTCAGACCAGGAAGGTCCAAAAACCACATTTCCCACCTCAGTTGTCACAGGCTACTATGAGAATTATAAGGAATGCCACATTCCCAGGAGCTGGAGCTGGGACAAAAGATCGTTTCTGATTAAACTTGGTTCAAACCCAGAAAGGACTGGAGTTATAAAATGGGAAGAGCTCTGGAATCGCTGTTGAACACCCAGCCCAAGTGGCCTGGATTCCTTTGGAGCAGGCATGGACAGCCTGGTGCTTGATGCTGTGCTTGATGCTTCCATTTTTATCCAAGAGGCAGAAAGAAAAATGGAATAAATAAAATAGAAAATGAAATAAAATCAAATAGAAAATAAAATAAAATAAAATAAAATAAAATAAAATAAAATAAAATAAAATAAAATAAAATAAAATAAAATAAAATAAAACTGAACAATTTTTTGACTCAGTTGTCAGCACAAAGGGCTCATGGCAGGATCCTTGGGGTGCCCTGTGCAGGACCAGGAATTTGGCTCAGTGATCCTTGCGGGTCCCTTCCATCTCAGGAAATTCCACGATTTTAAACATCCTGGGCACCTATTTGACAAAATCAAGAGCAAACATCCACTCTCAGAACTCCAACTGCTGTTAATTCAGACCTGGCCTCTGGCACTCACTCCAACCTTTGTCATTCGTTCAATCTTATTTTCTTTAGTTCAAGCAAATTTCTGTTTTCCGTATCCCACTGCCTAAACCCCGTGAAGTTTGCTGTGTCCTATTAGTTTGGATTGTCACTAGAAAGCAACACCTATATTTTACGCTGTTTTTCTGTGCTGGAAATAACACATTTTTCAAAAATAAACAGCAAAACAGTGTCATTTTCTACTTTTTCTCCCAAAGCTGATGGAAAGCAAGAGGGTGCCTTTCTTTGACTCGTAATGAGAATGCAATCACAGCCAAGAGATGAGCTGAGCTTAGATCAAGCCCTTGGTGAGCTGGGCTTACTCATGCAGAGCATTTGTAACACATTTAACAGCAATAGAAAGCACAAGTCCTGCAGCAGTGCTGGATTAGCTGGGACCTGGAACAAGATATTAATTATTTAGAGCTACATCTGGAGAAATTGAGTCCTTTACCCTCTGGGACCACCCTCCTCTCTCTCTCAACCTGCCATCAATTTATTCCTGACATTAATTCAGAGCATGTTTCTCCTTTCCTGACACTGCTTTAAACTGAGGGAAAGTACATTGCTGAAAGCAGTGGAATTAAATTTGCCATACAGAGATGTGACTAAGAGATGAAATAGGCTCAGCAATGTCTAAAAATTGATATATACCTGAAGTTTTGGGATTATTATGTCTGAATCTTTATTTTTCTGTGGAAAACAAAAAATCACTGGGATACTTTCTGAAAAAGGTTTATTACACCTTTGGAATAAGCTCCTTTTTATTTTTTCTGTATTTATTTATTCTTCCCATCCTATTACTGGATCCCATGAGAAGAGCTCAGCACCTCTTGGGATCAATGACAGGTATAGAGGTCCTGACACAAGATATGGTTTTGGGCTTTTTTAAAAAGGTGAAAGGATCACAGTGAAGATTAAATTCTGCTCCAAGTCTTCAATCCCCATTCCAGTTCCAGGGAGAGACTTCAGGCTGCTCTGGTGAATCTGGACTTGGTTCCTTCAGACTCATAATTTCTACAGTCATCTACTAATCCTAATTTTAAAGCACTTTTTATTCCTTTTACAGGTAAACACTTGGAAAAAGAGTCTGTTTTGGACCCTTGATAGGATAAAATTCAGAATAATGTATTGTAAGTGAGGAACACCAAACCTTGCAGCTCTGAGTGTTCTCTGACCTGCAGTTGTGGCTACAAATCTCCAAACCTTCTCCCCCAAATCTCCTGGGCTCTGTTATCCTGAGTTTTCCAGCACAAAATCCGGGACTGTGGGAGCTGGTGGCTGAATTATCTGAGGGTTTCTTCAGTGTCCTCGTCTGCAGGAGCACCTGGCAGTGATTTCTTTTTGCACATTAGCCTGAATGAGATTTATTGTGATTTATGTAAGCACAGCAGGCAGAGGCTTTGCCAGCTGCACAGGGAAATGGCTCATCAGCTTTGCTCCAGGAAAACAGACCCAGGGGAGCCTTGGAATCTCCTCACTTCCAGCTTTAAGGTTTGCAAACAATTCCAGCCAGAGAGTGATGGCACCTGTACCAGGCAAAACCCAGCTCAGCAGAAAGTCTGGGCTTGCCAGAGCCAGAGCATGGCTGGTGAATGGGAAGGAGTCAACACATCCATCTGGAGCAGATGGGGAGGATGGATTTGGGATTAATGGGCTGGACTTGGATGCACAAGCCTGGGTTGTGTCTAGAGAGGGATTAATATTTAGCTCATCTCTCCTTGGGGCTGAAGGATGTACTCGAGGTGCCTTCATGTGGGTTTTGGTGCCACAATTCTGATTTTAAGCAAATTGTTTTGCTCCTGAGGGTCTCAGTTAGCCCATCGGTTTCATATCAAGGAACAGGTGCTCCTCCCAAATCCAAGGAATTCTGAGATTCCTAGAAACTTCCACGGACTGAAATCTTAAACTATAAAGAACTATTAGGGGACAACACAATGCTCCAATTTTTAAAATCAAGGATCAAAACCAAAACAAAATAAAGCAAAAAGAAAATGAAAGTGGAGATGATTCTGATCTCCAGGAAATAACTCCATGCATCATCATTCCCTCCTCCCCCTCTTCCCATCCCTGCTGCAGCTGCAGCCATGGAGATTTATGGATTTATGGATGCACACATTCTAATTTGCTTTATGTTTTGTCTGGAGGAAGACACAGCTGTACAGAGCTACTTTGTCAGGAAAATGTCACATTGCACTTAATTGCCTGATAAAGAATGACAAGTCAGAAACAATATCATTATCGTGTTTAGCTTTTACTTTTTTCCTCCTCAATATATAATTTAAATTTTATAAAGTTTGGGTTTAAAGGGAAGAAAGTTGTTGGGAAATTCTCAGTAATGATTTTTCACCTGAAAAACCACCCTGTGGAATGCTGCCATCTCCTCACACTTTCCCTTCACATTTTAGGATAATAACTGGAGTTGACTCCTTTCTTACTGAAACATCTGTTTTGTGCTTCCATGGGTGAGATGAAAAACACATAAAAATTAATTTGGGCAGTAATTGATTGATTAATGGGTTTAGCAAATGGAGCTAAGCTTTCCTGGAGCCTCCTCTATTTGGGAACCAGGCTGGGAGAGCTGGGGCTGTTCAGCCTGGAGAAGGTTCCAGGGAGACCTCAGAGCCTCTTCCAGTGCATAAAGGGGATCCAGGAGAGCTGGAGAGAGACTTGGGATAAGGGATGGAGGGACAGGACACAGCGAATGGCTTTCAGATGAAAGAGAGAAGGTTTAGATGGGATTTGGGGAGAAATTCTTCCCTGTGAGGGTGGTGAGGCCCTGGGATGAAATTTGAGAGAAGCTGTGGCTGCCCCTGGATCCCTGGAAGTGTCCAAGGCCAGGTTGGATGGGGCTTGGAACAACCTGGGACAGTGGAAGGTGTCCCTGCCCATGGCAAGGGCTGGAATGAGATGATCTGGAAGGTCCCTTCCAACCCAAACCACTCTGGGTTCCATTCCATGATTTCTGGAGCCCAGAGGCAGCACTGGGTGAGACCTTGGTTTGTGTCAGCACCTGAAATCTCTGGAAAAGGAATTAGGAATTTTAACAAAATCCCTGTCTGGGAACAGTCACTTTCTTTAGAAAGGAGGGAAAGAGGAACTAAAAAAACCCCATATAATCTCCATTTAATTCTGTGTGAAGATACCCCATTAAATCACATCCTGTTTTCCAGCTGTGTTGCCATCAAAATATCTAGATTTGAATTAGAGGATTTCAGGGTTCAAAAAAACCATCTCCTGCCACCTCTCATGCCCACAATGGTCAGGTTGTACCTGTGCCCATCCTTCCGCTTCAGCCCATGGATTTGGGATCTGGTTTGGGATCAAATAAAACACAAGGCTCCAAGCTCACAATCATCCTTGGATGAAACAAAACACCTTAACATTTCTGGAAGGATATTTCAGTATTTTAGGAACTTAAAAGAATCTGTTGCTCCTTTTCCAGCTGTTGGTGTCTGCATAGACAACCTCTGTTGTATTTTGTAGGATATTGAGTAGGGGAATCTGAATCTCTCTGGCTGCTGGAAGAGATGTCCTGGGAAATAATGACTTGGTGCATGTAATTTTTATACTTTGCCTTTTGCATATGGGATTCTGGGAAGAAGGAGATGTATAATTTTTTATCTGTCCGGGAAAAGAGTGAGTTCTCTTCAGTCCTGGAGTTCTTCATATTTCTCTTCTTTTCCTATTGCTTTCTTGAGTCCTGATATGTTCTCAGTCCCACCAATAAGGGTAAGACCCTGATTAACTGAATTCCTCTTTTCTTCTCATTGATTCACTTGCAACTGACCACTCTCCAGCCAAGAGGAACGTCTCAGTACCATAAAAAAAGGATTTGAAGTAATTGTTATAATGCTTACAAGATGAGGATCAGTCTCTTTTCCCTGGTAACAAGTGACAGGATGAGAGGAAATGGCCTCAGGTTACAGCAGAGTAGGTTTATATCGGATATTAGGAAGATTTCTTTACTGTGAGGGTTAGAAAAATCCACTTTTCTCACTTCTCCTTGTTTCTGATGTTGACAAATCAAATTCCAGGATCATGTGATTGCAAAAAACAAATTGGGAGGAGGAAATGTTTGTTATCCTGGCTACCTCCATCAATGAATTCATGCAACACCCTCAATAAAAATGCTGGAAAGAGTTTTAATTTGGGATTTAGTTCCTTGGAAATTCAGACAAGAAGCTGACTCTCCCCTTGCTTGGACAAGCTGGTAAACTGCAGTCCAAACCCAGAGGAGTTTAGTTCCCTGCAATCCCATCCTCTCCAACATTTTTCCAGTACCAACACTGATTCTTCTGGTACCTAGAGATCCGTTCCTTTTCACAACTCCTTATCAGCCATGGTCCAGCAACATTTCCTGCCCCAAGTTCCATATTCTGTGCCAATTCCAGCATTCAGATTTCATTAACATGTGGTGCAGCTGGGTTGTTTCCAAGAGAGGAGCATGGAAAAGTATTTTTCCCAGTCAGAAGAGAAGATTTTCTCCTTGAAATCTTTGTAATTCATTTTTGTTTAATTGTTTTGTATTGGTGTTTTTATTGTTACCTTTTTTTTGTTTAGTTCTAATATTATTATTATTATTGATTATTATTATTACACTTCTATGGAAGCACAAGCAAGAAGCCAGGACATGGATCAGCTGTGAAAGCAGGGAATTGAGTGGTGGCAGACCCTTCTCCCCTGCATCTCTTCCTCACTTTCCCCCCTTGGGATTCTATAATTTTTTCCAATTACATCCTCTTGGGAGTTTGTCTCCCCCTGCCAACCTGAATTAGGCAGCTCAAATGGAGATGAGAAGAAAGCCAGCTAATCTTGGTGTCAAGTCAGAGCTGATGTAATTCCAGTCTAGGGCCAAGGAACATCTGGAATTCCCATGGCAGAGAGGATTTCGCAAACGGAATTGCAAAAGTTTGGAGTTGGCAGAGCTTCTCACTTCACTGCCCTGGGCAGATTATTGCAGGGCCTGAAACAAAACCTTTGCTTTGCCTTCATTTTTTTACAGAATCTTAGGATCATTTAGGCTGGAAAAGAGCACTAAAATGGTTGAATCCAACTGTTAACCCAGCATATCCCTAAACCACATCCCTAAATTCTAAGTAAGGACAAAAGAGTCTCATTAACTCCTGCACCCAGGAATTGTCTCCAATTCCTCTCTGGAGCACCAGGAGTGGCTGAGGGAGCTGGAGGGCTCAGCCTGGAGAAAAGGAGGCTCCGGGGGGACCTTCTCACTCTCCACAGCTCCCTGACAGGAGGATGCAGCCAGGTGGGGTCGGGCTCTGCCAGGGAATGAGGGACAGGACAAGAGGAAACAGCCTCAAGTTTCACCAGGGGTTGTTTAATTGGATATATTGATAAAAAAATTTTCACTGAAAGGATGGAGTCACTATCCCTGGAAATGTTCAAAAAACCCATGGAGATGTGGCATGGTTTAGTCGTGGCCTTGGCAGTCTTTGGACTTGACCTTAGAGGTCTTTTCCAGTCTTAATGCTTCTATTATTCCATGATCTTTTGTTTCCATGGGACCACATTTTTCCTTTAGCTGTCCCAATGCCATTCAGGTCCCCCAACACCTCTCATACTGGGGCTCAAACTCTTCAATCTTTTCATCATTCACATGTTTCCCCATCAATAAATTCATATTTGCCTCAAGCAACCTGAAGAAAATAACCTCAGGTTTGAGAGCAATCCCTGCAGAACCTGCTGGGATATTTTTTGCCTTTTCCATTAATTTCCATTATCCATGGGCAGCAACCTGAAATCTGTGCTTTAGGTGGGTTTTAATCTATTTTTTTACTCATTAGTCACAACATGAATGCAAGAAGTCACTTGTTCACAAAGGTTAGAGGGGATTGTTTGCGAAAAATACTTAGGTAAAATCCTCTGGATAATGGGTTGGAACATTTTATTCAGCCATGGGAATATCAGTCAAGGGAAATGCCTGTGGGAAATAACAGGAATACATAATAGCTGACATTTCCATTGCTGCAGGAATTGTTCACAATTACTATACAACTCCATTAGTTTTCCTAAGGAAATTGCTCTTTCTTGAAGCTGGAGATTAACACCTTTGTATCAGGGCTTTCCATGCATCCATGGAAATTTATTTTGCAGGATGCTGTGGCAGGAACCAAACCACACTGGTTTTTTAGATTCACTGCAGTATAATTTTGGAAAGAGCCAAGCTGGGATGAAACCACTTACTGTGGGTCTTACTAATGGTGTAGCCATGAAAATGTGAGCTTGGAGAATCAGTTTCACAACCTGCCGAGCTCTAACCACAGAGTAAGAATATTTTGTGGGAAAAGATGAATATTTTAACCTCCATCCCAGGACAGAACTTTGCTGGACTTCATTTCCCTGCCTGGTGTAATGCCATGGTTTTCAGTCTCAATTTTTAGAGCTGAAAATAAAGATAAAACCTATTTATAATTTTATTATTATTATTATCAATAGAAGAACAGTTGCTCTTTTCTAAAGTTAATGGATGAGAAAATGAAAATATTTCCCTGTTTCAGAAGTATGCAGAATTATAGAGTGTTCTTTCTTCTGTTTTTCTTAGGAGTGGGAGGCTGCCCTGGATGAAGTATCCAGGATTTATGGTTGTATTTTTTGCTATGGATTTTGGGGCATTATGAGTTGGAGCCCTTTCCTTCTTTCCCCTTTGATGAGTGTGAATTTCCACAAGCAAATCCAGTCTCCACAGTGGCTCCTGAAAAGCTTTTCCTCAAGCATTACAGACACATTTTTGTTGGATTAATTGGACCAAGGGGTGAAGAATTTGCACCTCCCACAAATCTGGGCACCGGGTCATTTTTTGTTTCTCCTCTTTCCTGAAGAAGATTCCCACTCAGATCTCCTTTCTCTTGTCTTTGTGACATCGAAGGTGGGTGACACCAGCCCCTCCAAAGAGGCTGCTCTCCATTCCTTGGAAAACTGCTCAAGTTGCCTCTGTCTCACATATTTTGGGCTCTAGGTCCCAAAAGGACAAAGATGCCTCTCCAAAAGTCTTGTCTCTGTTGCCACATCTGCCCATTCTCCATTCATTCTCCAGGTATTTCCTGTTGAATATTCCTAGAAGCAGGAGCTCCAATTATGCAGAACAAGGACCAACAAAATTCTCCAGTGACAAAGGAGAAGGTCTTGGCTTACCGTCCCTGGAAAATGTTAAAAAAAGAACACAGAGTTTCCAGACTTCTGAATTAAGATGTGGGCAGGTGAACAAGGCCTGTCTAAGTTGCAGTCAAACTTCTCTCTGTCCTAAAGAGCTTTTTCTCTTGGCAGGTGTCTACAAACAGGTTTGTGAAGCCCAAGAGACATTTTTCTCTCTCAAGGAGCCTAAAATGTTCTCTTTTCTCTCAGTTCCTGATTGTGGAGTTGCCTTTTACTTTGTTCACTTGAAAATAATAGGATTTTTAAAATAAAAATCTATTCAAAAGGAGATAAAACATACCATGAGATATAGAACTGGTTTTAACTGCCACCAATCCAACCGAATAACGGGTGACGTCGTATCAAGGGAACATGACCCTTGTATCAAATGTGAGGCACAAGATCCTGTGTCCAGGCTGGAAAATGAAGGGACTACGAAGTGTCAGGAAAGCCCATGAGAGTCTGAGACCTTAATTTTTATTTCTGTTTGCACATTCCTCTTAGGAATATGGAAAAAAACACGTAACTCTTAAATGAATCTCAGTGTCCTGGATCAGTACAGAGGGCCTCTTCTTCACTGAAAGATAGGTTAGGAAAAGCAGCTGTGAGAGAAAATGCAATTTGATTCCAAATATTGGTATCTTCAAAATTTGCATTTAATCAGGATTTAGTCTAAGTAAGTCCTAACTGATCACTTAGGAGGGAACTTTTAGCTGCCATGAGGAAAAGAAAACATCCCTCCACAGGTTGAAGGGAATAGTGGAGAAAAATCACATCAGACTTGCCCAAAAGTCTCTTTCCCAGCCCAAAAACTCCAGGGATGCTAATAATCTCTCAGCCTCCATTAATGTTTCCCTGAAAGAGCGAGGCATTTGGGAGGTTTGTGACAATGAAATGTCAACGATGATGTTAAAAAGGAAACAAATGTTCCACATGGATGCTTGGAGAAGAGAGCTTCAATGGATCTGAGGAGCTTGGCTCTGTCTGTGCAGGGATTTTTCCCCTCTGCATATCTCCTTTTATTTTTGTCATTTTTTCCTTCTGGGTGAACTGCAGAGGCATCTCCTGAAAAGTCAGGAGACATCAAGACCCCGTGGGCTTCTCTTATGCCATTTTTAATTGCCAAACTCACTGTCAATCCCAGGTTTTTTGACTACTCCAAGGTAAGACAGTGGTTCCTAGGAGAGTACCAGGAGTCACACTTGTCACCCTGCAGACCCTCAGTGCCCAGAGGCTGATGGAGAAACCAAAATAGGAAAATGACATCTCAGCAAATTCTTACCTTTGGATGCTGTTAGTGCTGCTGGAGGGGAAGAGCTGGAACACAGAGGAAGCTGGAAAACGGAGGAGCTCTAGAGAGCAACTTTGAAACTGAAGCAGAATCTCTTGCACCTGGAAGTCTCACTGGGAAGAGATGCCTTGACATGGTCCTGATCCCTCGATCCTGTTTCTCCTGTTCTGTCAGAACTTCTCAGCCATTTGTAGCCACCAGAGCCACCTGCTTAAAGACTTGCAAGCCCACAGAAATTACCCAGCCCACAGAAATTACCCATCCCACCCCGTCCCATCCCATCCCATGCCGTCCCGTCCCGTCCCGTCCCGTCCCGTCCCATCCCATCCCATCCCATCCCATCCCATCCCATCCCATCCCATCCCATCCCATCCCATCCCATCCCATCCCATCCCACAGATGGAAGAGTCCCATGGAAGGATGAATCCATGAATGGTGATGAAGCACCTGTCAAAAAAACAAAACAAAACAAACCTGAATTTGGATTTTCCTACAGCTGTGTTGAGGTGTGCTGCCCTCAGGCTCAGGGTTACTCTAAACCTGAGTCTTGCAATAATTCCTGCTAAAGCTGTTCTGTTCATGGAATCGTGGAATGGTTTGGGTTGGAAAAGACTTTCAATATCATCTCATCCCAGCTCCCTGCCATGGGCAGGGACACCTTCCACTATCCCAGGCTGCTCCAAGCCCCATCCAACCTGGCCTTGGACACTTCTAGGGATCCAGGGGCAGCCACAGCTTCTCTGGGCAATCTGTGCCAGGGTCTCACCACCCTCCCAGGGAAGAATTTCTTCCCAATATCCCACCTAAATCTACTCTCTTTCAGATTTAGAGCCGTTCTCCTTGTCCTGCCACTCCACATCCTTGTAAAAGGTGCCTTCCAGCCCAAAGCATTCTATGATTCTATGATTAATTTGTTAACATCTGTTAATTAAGTAGCAGTAGGTGAACCTCACATTCAAGACTGGTATCAGCAATACAATAGGTAAGTTGCAATATGAGACGTATAAAAATGTCAACAAATGCTTAAAGATTTCCAAACACCCTTCTTTAATTATTGCTGAGAACTTCTCAGTACACACATTGAGCTAGGTGTGAACACTTCAGCTCCCTCACAGAACTTATGGATTGGAGGGAATCTGGATTTGTTCCCCTTCTCCTCCATCATCCTGCAGAAGATGTGGTTACTAAATCTGTGTGTTTATGAATTATCATGTAATTTCATAAAACTGCTGTGTTTTAACCCCAGAGGTGCTCAGTCATCCCCACAGTGAATGAAGGAGAGAATTGAAAGGATAAAAGTGACAAAACTCATGAGTTAAAATCAGTTTAATAATTTTTCCAATAAAGTCCAGTTTTATGGGTGTGCAGCTTTGCCTCCAACTGCCCCTTTTTGCACACTTTGATAAAACTGGGCCATTAAAAAGTAAAATAAAAGAGATTACTTCCAAATTAGATAATAAAGCCGGGGCCAAGCAGGTTATTAGTGGCTGTGAATTTTTTATGGCTGCACCATTGAGCAAAGTGGGGAGGGGAACAGGAGAATTTTGCTGGGGGATTGGTCTCTCCTTGGATTTAACAGAACAGAGAGTGCTGGACCCTGCTGAAGTCATCCAAAACAAAACTAGGAACAGCCACAAATCTTTCCAAAAGCCTTCTGCTGATTGCAGCTAAGACCTAGGGCAGTAAGAGCTCAGACTTTGGTGGTTTTCAGCTCGTACTACAAACTCAGTTTGTACGTAAAAGGTGAATCAATTATTTTTCCCCTCTTTCTTTGCTCTTGTTCAGGTGATAAAGTGGAGTGATGAAGGCAGGATAAAAACTCTCTTGGGTTAAATGAACCAAAACAATCAACTCCTTTTGTTGAAATAAACTTCCAGCTTGGGTTGAGTGGAGCAGTTACTCAACCAGCATCAAAGCTTTTTGCCTCTTAATGGTTTGTTGTTCAGGGCTAAATTTCTAAATTAAATATTGTCTGTGAGCAAAGAAAAAGGACCTCATCCCTAGAGAAATCCTTCTTTTCCACTGAGGAATTCATCTGTTAAATGAACCTGAATTGTTTCAGTCCAACAGTTCTGAAGAGCAAAAATACTTCAGCTTATTTTTTTCTTTTTTTTTTTTTTATTCTTCATTAATGCCAGTTCACTGGGTTTTTTGGGACTTATTCTATTACTTGGCTGCTGGTATCTGTGGAGCTGCTCATGGCACAGTTTCTCTGTGTAGATAAATGTAGTGTAGAATCTACAGTAACAATGGGTAGGAGGAAAATGCCATAATTCCTGTACACAGACTTCAATCGGGTAAGGGGGAATAGCCTCAAGTTTCTCCAGGGGCAGTTCAGGTTGGGTATCCTGAAAGTTTTTTTAATTGGAAGAGTGGCTAAGAACTAGAACAGGCTGTCCAGGGAAATGCTGGAGTCACCATCTCTGGAAGTGCTCTAAAAATGAGTAGATGTGGCACTTTACTCCATGGCTTAGTGAACATGGTGCTGCTCAGTCAAAGGTTGGACTGGATGATCCTGCAGGTCTTTTCCAACCTTAAGGAATCCATGATTCTGTGGTTTTTACTTTGGAAGCAGATGTGCATTGTCCTGGCTGGGCCTGATCCAGCTGTGAACAGGAGGGAATGTGAGTATGGATTGCACAGTGCTAAGTGGAGGAAGAATTAAGGGAAATGGTCCACTCAAGTCTTTTTCCATATGGGAGAAATGAAGCCCACTCCTCAGCTAATATTTAAAGAAAATTTAATAAAGGACAATAGGGGACAATAGAGGACTGTCCTGGGGTGACGTTGTGGTGCTTGTATCCCCAGTCGTGTGTTCTGTTTGTGCTTCGTGTTGTGTTCTGTGCTTTCGGGACTGGCTCTGAGGGTGAGGGTTTGTTTTGTNAACCAGGACAGGGACAAAGTCAGTAAAGCAAAAGGAACAGCGCTGGGTGCTTGGCTGCAGCCAGAAATGCACCAGTCAACATAGCAACACCCCTTATATACCCTGGGTATTGCATCAGATAAATACATATTCACAAGTTAATACATATTCATATTGATCCTCTTTTGTCCTGCCTTTTTGGAGCGTGTGCAGTGGTCCTAGCCGTGGTCATTTGTTACTTTTTGATAAATTGGACAGGTTTCGATTCCTTTGTTTGTTAAATGTTAACATTACAACAACTCTTCACCAGCATTGGTATCACAACACAACATTTGCATTAAGAGAACTCTAAACTTTAGCAAAATTTCTCTTACACAAGTCAACATTATAAAGCACGTAGTATTCGCTCTAACCATTGCAAAAGCCAACACTGTAATATATTTATCACACAAAGAATGGTTTGAGTTGGAAAAGACCTTAAAGACGATCTTGTTCCACCCCGTGACATGGGACACCTTCCACTAATCCAGGTTGCTCCAAGTTCCATCCAACCTGGCATGGACACTTCCAGGAATGGGGCAGCCACAGCTTCTCTGGGAAACCTGTGCCAGGGCTTCATCGCCTTCCCAGGAAGGAATTTCTTCCCAATATCCCATTTCACCATATAAAATAAACCAATTCCAGACCACAGCAGTCCATGCAGATCAGATAAGACAGATGGGCTTGTTCTGTTTCACTCCTGATATACTGTCTCCATATTTTGACCTTGTTTTTTCACTTTCACACTCCCACCACAGTTATGAAAGCTCTGCTTTGCCTCTCATGGTGATGGACACTGTGTAAGCTGTGAGTCACAGCCACTGCTCAGCACTGCAGCCCAGGAGAAAATACAAAATCCACACCCAAAGAGAAATGTGGGACTGGGAACAGGTCTGATTGTTTCCCTCCCAAAGTGGATGAACAAACCCAGACCTCTTAAGGATTCATCCAGCCTTAGATGATGTGATCCATATTACTTCGCTCCCTTCAAGGGAGGCTTTTTTGTGAGGAGCTGGATTGAAATAGGGAGGGTTGAGATGCCCTAAACTCTTCTGATCTCTCTCTAATTCGCAGATCCTTGTTATTCATCACCACACAGACTTGAGGGAACAGTTAAGTGATGTATCTCTTAGTCCTGTGGTGCTCTGAGAGGGCCACGTTATCTACCTTAACCAGGAGCCTGCAGTGAATTAGATCATTAAGCAGAGATGGATTTGACACATAAAAACTCATATCTCACATCATTAACGTTCAAATCACCTTCTACATTTTATTTCCCTAAATAAAATTATTTGGAAGACTGCAACAATAGGGATTAGTGACACTGAAGCTTCATAAGGCACCATTTAAGGGGATAAAACACAAGAGGAAGGATCAGACGTGTTTTGAATATCTCCAAATATTAAAATATCTCTTTTTTAAATCTGCTGTTTCCTTTTTATTTCTCTGAGTGAACAAACCCAGATCTCAGAAATAATGTTACCCCAAGAGTGTAATTGCTCTGGGAAGTACTTGGTCCCTGTAATGTTAAAAAATAGTTGGAGGTGTGGATGAGGGAAACCTGAGGAGGTGGGATGATACAACCCTGTAGCCTTGAGTCCTAACAGAGCTTTTTCATCTCCAAATTAGGATTATTTCATTCCTTCCTCTGCCTCTTCAGCATTAACTCTTCAAAATGATGCTGGATTGCCTAAACCACGAAAAACCCTGAATTTTGAGTGCCCACCCTGAGCTGTGCCAAACTTTGTTGAACAAAGATATCCCTGTGAATTCTGGGATGAGTCTTTGGGATCAATTGCGGAATCTGTCTGCACTAAAATGGCACCAAGAGCCTTCAGGTCAGTTGGATTTGAGCTCAAATTTGCATTCCCTACATTATCTGAGTGTCCAAAAGTTTGTTTCATGGCAATTTAGCCATGACTATCCAGAGGTGGATTTGATGGGGTAACCTCCCCATCTAGACCAGCAGATGAAGGTTTGAGGGACATCCTGAGGTCCAGAAGACCCATATTAGGCAACCAAATTGTCCTCCAAACAGAATGTGATCCAGACTGATGTGATGGAGGTAATTTTTGCAAGAGATTCAAGAACCAGTGGCTGAACGTGGAAATAAGAGCAAAAACAAAGTGGAAATTGTTTACAGATAGTGTAATTAACTGCCAGACACGGTTGCCACAAGAGGGAGGAAAATTTCAGCTTGGAAATGCCTCAAAAAAGAACAGGTTTAAAAAATTTAATCTTCTGTTCTTATCTACTGTTCTAGAGAAGAGACAGAAAGTGTTGAAACAAGATTTTTGCAGAAAGATGAACTTGATAATCAATAATGTTCTATCAGAGAATCATAGAGCAACAGAAAGGTTTGGGTTGGAGGGGACCTTAAAGATCATTTCCATGCCCCTGCCATGGGCAAGGACACTTTCCACTTGACCGAGCTGGAATATCCATATTTTCTGACTATTTCAGTGTGAACCACCCAAAAGCAAATCTTTCTGCATGATCTCAGACCAGAATTCAATGGGAGATCAGGGATGGCAGCAGGTCCTCCGTGAGCTTCCTCACCACATAAAATTCCTCTTACACTTCCCTTCAGAATCCCAGAATCATTTAGGCTGGAAAAGACCTCCACGATCATTGAGTCCAAGCTGTGACTCATCTCCGCCTTGTCACCCAGCCCAGAGCACTGAGTGTCACACCCTTGGACACCTCCAGGGATGGGGATTCTGCCACCTCCCTGTGCAGCCCCTTCCAATGCCTGACCACCCTTCCCATGAAGAAATTCTTCCTAATGCCCAACCCTGTTGTGAAAAATCCATGCTCAAAACCTTGCAATTATCAACCAAACCACAATGACATTCGAGTGCCAACTTGGAAATAATGAGAGGGTAGCAGAACATCATGGAAATTATCTGCATGGAAATTCCTGAGGCAGCTGAGGACTGAAACTGTGCAATTCCTGAAGGTTGATATTCCCTCAGAATTACCCCCTGCTCTCAGTGAAAACAGCCAGGCAGTCAGACCGGAAGAGAATTCAGGATGTCAAGGAAATGTGATGTTTATTTGGCAACAAGGGCGGATTTCCTGAGTAGCTGGAGAAGCTGGAATACACCTGCTCATTTTGCAGCCAGAGGGAAAATGCTGTTGGTCACGGGGCAAAGAGTTTCCTTTAAGAATCAAAGAATCTCAGGATGGTTTGGGTTGGAAAAGACTTGAAGATCATTTTATTTCAACGCCCCTGCCACAGGCAAGGACATCTTCTACTAGATCAGGTTATTCCAAGCCCCATCTAACCTGGCCTTGAGCATTTCCATGGATGGAACATGTGATATATTTGTGAGACAGATTTGGTTTAGCAAGACACCAGACATGGAAACTGGGAAAACCTTCAAGACTGAAAAGCTCAGGAGTGAAGATTTTTGAATATGGAATTGTGGTAGGTGCCAAACCTTGCTACTCAAACTTCCAGGTATTCTACTCCTCATAGAATCATGCAGAGTTTGCAATAATACTCTAATATTAGTTGATGAAAATAAAGATCCCCTGATCTGCATGCTGAGGGCCAGAGGGGAATGTTTAGGCATTTATTAAGCATGGCTGAATATTATTTTAAGGTATTATGGAGAATATTTCTATAGCTGCTAACTGCATCTTTACTAACTCCAATTGTTTTCCAGTTAATTGTCCCTTGTTAGTCAGGCTCCATTGCTGTTTTCATGGTTAAAAGGAAGCAAAATTTAACACTAGTTGGCTGTTAAATCTCGGAGAGCTTTTTAATTCCAGCAGTTGGTCATCCAGTCACGTTCAGCAGGATCCAAGCTTTTTATTTTACAGAATATCTCTCCGGGAAAAGAAAAGATTATCTTGCTTCTTTCCTGGTATCCCTTACTCTAAGTATGGGATCATGGCCTGTGCTCACTCATCTGAGAGAAAAAGAAAAGAAAAAAAGAAAATAAAAATTTAAAATAAAATAACAGAAAAGAGGAAGAAGTAATGCTTCTGGTAACAGGTCCTGACTCCGGGGGAATTCTTTTGTGGATTTGGATCAGTGGCAGCCCATTCATCATTGTCCCTCAGAGAATTACTGCAGACAACAGGAGATTGGAGCTGCCCTGCTGGGGATAAAGCCATATCCACATATCCAGCTTTATGACAGGGTTTTCCAATAGAAATCACAGCTTGGTGAAAGGGCACAGAGCAGATTATTCAGCAGCTGTGTACATTGGGGAGTTTTCAGGGACCTGGCAGTTTTCCTTTTCTGGGAGACCATTTTTTTTTTTTTTTTGGTCAAGGAAGTGAAACCCATTGAAAAACTGGAAAAAGTGCCATGGAAGTCATCAAGCTGGTCAGGGATCTGGAGCACAAGCACAGAAAACGGGTGAAGGCATGGAGCTGTTGGAATGAGTCCAGAGAAGGCCACAAAGATCTGAGGACTGGAGCCCTTCTGCTCTGGAGCCAGGCTGAGGGAGATGTGGGAATGTTCACCTGGAGAAGGTTTCAGGGAGAGCTCAGAGCCCCTTC
Source organism: Rhabdornis inornatus (assembly GCA_013397075.1). Taxonomy (NCBI): domain Eukaryota; kingdom Metazoa; phylum Chordata; class Aves; order Passeriformes; family Rhabdornithidae; genus Rhabdornis; species Rhabdornis inornatus. Next base: position 418,962 of record VWZS01010060.1, on the reverse strand, counting down.
CAGTGCCTAAAGGGGCGCCAGGAGAGCTGGAGAGGGATTTTGAACTATGGATACAGTGGCAGGACAAGGGGGAATGGTTTCCCACTGCCAGAGAGCAGGGTTAGATGGAATATTGGGATGAAATTNGGATGGCAGCAGGTCCTCTGTGAGCTTCCTCACCACATAAAATTCCTCTTACACTTCCCTTCAGAATCCCAGAATCATTTAGGCTGGAAAAGACCTCCACGATCATTGAGTCCAAGCTGTGACTCATCTCCGCCTTGTCACCCAGCCCAGAGCACTGAGTGTCACACCCTTGGACACCTCCAGGGATGGGGACTCTGCCACCTCCCTGTGCAGCCCCTTCCAATGCCTGACCACCCTTCCCATGAAGAAATTCTTCCTAATGCCCAACCCTGTTGTGAAAAATCCATGCTCAAAACCTTGCAATTATCAACCAAACCACAATGACATTCGAGTGCCAACTTGGAAATAATGAGAGGGTAGCAGAACATCATGGAAATTATCTGCATGGAAATTCCTGAGGCAGCTGAGGACTGAAACTGTGCAATTCCTGAAGGTTGATATTCCCTCAGAATTACCCCCTGCTCTCAGTGAAAACAGCCAGGCAGTCAGACTGGAAGAGAATTCAGGATGTCAAGGAAATGTGATGTTTATTTGGCAACAAGGGTGGATTTCCTGAGTAGCTGGAGAAGCTGGAATACACCTGCTCATTTTGCAGCCAGAGGGAAAATGCTGTTGGTCACGGGGCAAAGAGTTTCCTTTAAGAATCAAAGAATCTCAGGATGGTTTGGGTTGGAAAAGACTTGAAGATCATTTTATTTCAACGCCCCTGCCACAGGCAAGGACATCTTCTACTAGATCAGGTTATTCCAAGCCCCATCTAACCTGGCCTTGAGCATTTCCATGGATGGAACATGTGATATATTTGTGAGACAGATTTGGTTTAGCAAGACACCAGACATGGAAACTGGGAAAACCTTCAAGACTGAAAAGCTCAGGAGTGAAGATTTTTGAATATGGAATTGTGGTAGGTGCCAAACCTTGCTACTCAAACTTCCAGGTATTCTACTCCTCATAGAATCATGCAGAGTTTGCAATAATACTCTAATATTAGTTGATGAAAATAAAGATCCCCTGATCTGCATGCTGAGGGCCAGAGGGGAATGTTTAGGCATTTATTAAGCATGGCTGAATATTATTTTAAGGTATTATGGAGAATATTTCTATAGCTGCTAACTGCATCTTTACTAACTCCAATTGTTTTCCAGTTAATTGTCCCTTGTTAGTCAGGCTCCATTGCTGTTTTCATGGTTAAAAGGAAGCAAAATTTAACACTAGTTGGCTGTTAAATCTCGGAGAGCTTTTTAATTCCAGCAGTTGGTCATCCAGTCACGTTCAGCAGGATCCAAGCTTTTTATTTTACAGAATATCTCTCCGGGAAAAGAAAAGATTATCTTGCTTCTTTCCTGGTATCCCTTACTCTAAGTATGGGATCATGGCCTGTGCTCACTCATCTGAGAGAAAAAGAAAAGAAAAAAAGAAAATAAAAATTTAAAATAAAATAACAGAAAAGAGGAAGAAGTAATGCTTCTGGTAACAGGTCCTGACTCCGGGGGAATTCTTTTGTGGATTTGGATCAGTGGCAGCCCATTCATCATTGTCCCTCAGAGAATTACTGCAGACAACAGGAGATTGGAGCTGCCCTGCTGGGGATAAAGCCATATCCAGCTTTATGACAGGGTTTTCCAATAGAAATCACAGCTTGGTGAAAGGGCACAGAGCAGATTATTCAGCAGCTGTGTACATTGGGGAGTTTTCAGGGACCTGGCAGTTTTCCTTTTCTGGGAGACCATTTTTTTTTTTTTTTTGGTCAAGGAAGTGAAACCCATTGAAAAACTGGAAAAAGTGCCATGGAAGTCATCAAGCTGGTCAGGGATCTGGAGCACAAGCACAGAAAACGGGTGAAGGCATGGAGCTGTTGGAATGAGTCCAGAGAAGGCCACAAAGATCTGAGGACTGGAGCCCTTCTGCTCTGGAGCCAGGCTGAGGGAGATGTGGGAATGTTCACCTGGAGAAGGTTTCAGGGAGAGCTCAGAGCCCCTTCCAGTGCCTAAAGGGGCGCCAGGAGAGCTGGAGAGGGATTTTGAACTATGGATACAGTGGCAGGACAAGGGGGAATGGTTTCCCACTGCCAGAGAGCAGGGTTAGATGGAATATTGGGATGAAATTCTTCCCTGTGAGGATGCTGAGGCCCTGGCACAGATTGCTCAGAGAAGCTGTACCTGCCCCTGGATCCCTGGAATTGTCCAAGGCCAGGTTGGAGGGAGCTTGGATCAACCTGGGTTGGTGGAAGGTGTCCCTGCCCATGGCAGGGTGTTGTTAATGAGATCATCTTGAAGATCCCTTCCAACCCAAACCATTCTGTGACCCCATGATTCTCCTGGAGCTAAATTCCATGGGACCAGAGTTATGTCCATGGTCTCCATGGTGTCCCCAGATTCCTCAGGCTTGCTCTTCTGGAAGGTATCACCAGGACTGGGCATAAAGAAATGTGTGAGGCCCCAAGGGAATGGCCACACCAAAGGTTTCCATGTGGACATCGTGGACTTGTCAACACAAACTCAAAATCTTCGAGCTGAATTCAGGAAAAAAAATGGCTTCTATTCGGAAAAAGACAACAGATTCCAGGAGATTTTGATGAATAAAGCTCAGCAAAAGCCAGCTTGAGTTCCCTTAAGGAGATGATAATGCCAGCTCAGGAATGTTGATGTTGATGTTTGTGGATGAATAAGAACCTGTGGCACTGCAGGAACTTCCTTAGGCTGCTGAGCTCTCTGGAAATTGAGGCACAGCCACAGCCCTGGCCAAGAACTCCCTTGGGAGAGCGTTGATATATTGTACAATCCACCACAAATTAATTCAGTTCCTGAGGAGTCCAGATAACAGCAAAATGCTGACACATTTTTTCTTTTTTCCTGATTCTGGGTTTCATTGCAAATATGTCTCCTCTTTATTTTAGGAAGGCTTCAAGAGACTGAGATAAAGGCAATCCCAAATCATTTTGGGAAGCCATCTTGACAGGAAAAAAGTATCTGCAGGCTGATTTGTCTTCTTGTTCTACTGAACATCACATTTTTGCACTTTTAGGTGAAAAGAGAACTGATTTTGGGATAAAATTCACAGAACTTGGACACTCTGAAGCACTTAAATCAGCGGAGAGACCTTGCTTTATTATAGTTTTTGTGTGGGATGCAATTCTTAATTTTCGCCTCCTTTGTGCTCCAAAATACCCTAGAGCCCATTGAACCAGGCTGAAATTTTGCAATGGCAATAAAATAAAATAATAATAAAAAAAGGTGCTGTTTCAAATGATAAAACAATTAAATACAGCTAAATTTGAAGCCACTCTGGCAAAGTGTAATAGTAAAAGGCCATTAAATGAGCTGTCCATTTATAGAAAACATAAGCTATAAAATTCATTTTTAATGGACTGTTTCCATGGAAATGTTCTTTAGGAGGGCCGTTTTATAGGATATTAAGCAGCACAAGGAGTTGAGCTGAGTAGAGTGGTGGCTGTAATGCAGGGTCTATGGTTTGTAAAAAATTGAAGCTGTTAAAAGGTTTATGGCCAAGAGAGTGAGGAATAATTCAGAGCCGTTTATCACTCACCCAGCAAAATTAAGTGCTAAAACTCAGCACACCTGAAGTGGAATCCCCTCATTAGCTCCTTACCCAAATGTCTCGGAAAGAGAGGGAAAATCTGTTCCCTGATTATGGAGGCAATAATAATTATAGGTAATTTGTACATCCTCGTTCTGTTAATTGATGGAATCTTGAGGTGTTTTTTAAATATTAATTAAATAACTCACTCTGTGCACTGGAATCTCTCTGCACAATAAAACCTTGCTTTTATTACCTGCCTGCTCCTTATGTCCAGGCCTAATGGTGGTCGTTTAATGTTGGAATTTCATTAACGTGCTGCTGAGGCTGTGGTCTAGGCAGAAATCCATGGCTGAGGTCCAGAGGCAACCTGCTCTGTGTCCCAGGGATTGGAAAATCCAGGTAAAAATGAAAAAGGCTGGGAGAAAAAATCCCAGAGGCTCAGAAGGGGAGAGGTTTACCTGTGATTTTGGGACATTTCTAGACAAAGAAGATCCCCCAGGCAGATTCAGTCAGTATTTATTTGCCAGTGAGTCAGAAAGCTGGAATGGTTTGGGTTGGGATGGATCACATTGTCTTAGACACCTCAGGCTGAGAAATTGTGGTTGTCCCATCCCTGGAAGTGTCCAAGGCCAGGCTGGATGGGGCTTGGAGCAACCCGGGATAGTGGAAGGTGTCCCTGCCCATGGCAGGTGTTGGAACAAGATGATCTTGAAAATCCCTTCCAACCCAAATCATTCCATGATTCTGTGATTGTATTTCCCCTCCAATTTAGGGCAGAAGGTGCAGAATAGGGAAAAAAACCAAACCAAACCAAACCAAACCAAACCAAACCAAACCAACCAACCAACCAAAAACTCCCAAACAACAACAACAAAAACAACCCCCAAAAACAAACAAAAAAACCAAAAACCCCAGAAAGACCACCTAAGTGACAGAAATGCATTTAAAATGCAGCCTGGCTACATCTGGGTCTGAGTGTACAGACAGAAATCAAATTTGGAGAAGCTTTTCATTGACTTCCCAGTAAGGCCAGCAGTAACAACATTTTGGAAATACTCTGAAACATCCAAATTCTGGCACAGCGGGAGCGTCCCCTCCTGTTCTGTCTGAATATGGATGAGGGCAACCTCAGCTGAGGGTCTGTGGATTATTTATTATGTGTGGCCTCACACACAGGGGTGAGAGCTTTTCCTTTCTCCATGGCCACCAGCACATTCCTCTGACACAGCTGTCCCTACACAGCACAGCAGGAATTTAATCCAGATGTCAAACTGCCAGGAGTTCGGCAAGCAAAGGATCTCCTGGAAGTCCACAGGGAGGCTGCATCCCAAACCACATTTATCCAGCACCTTCCTGCCTCCAGGCTGTTACACAGGGAGCCACTGCTCTGGAAAGAGCTGTGACAAATGACCCTGCTCCTTCCTCCACAAAGAAATGAGAAGGGTTTATCTGGCAGCCAGCTGGCTCTGGCTAGTGAAATGTTCTTCAATCACTTCGAGGGATGTTCAGAAAATTCTCTGATTTTTTCTTCTTTTTTTTTTTTTTTTTTTTCTGTTTGCTGTTGTTGTTTTTGTTTGTTTGTTTTGTTGTTGTTGTTGTTGTTTTTTTTGTTGTTGTTTCCCTCTCTGGCGCTCAGAGAAGCAGAAGAAATTTGCTTTAATGGGAAGTGACAACTCACAACTGAGACCATTTCTTTCCATCAAGGAGGGTAAATGGCCAGGAAGAGCCTTCAGGTCTGCAGATGTCCAGCCACAGGAGTTTGCTCTAATGTCACTTCTTGTCCTTTCTCTGAGGGTCAATTTACAGAGTTCAAATGATGCCCCTGCAACCCCCATCCTCCCTGAACCGTTCCTACACAGCCAATTATGTCTTGAAGCTTTAATCACTTCAAATCTGGGCTTTCGTGCTGCTCCAGCAGCATTTTTATCCTCTCTTTTAACCAACTCTTCGAGGATTTTGAGTGCTATAGTATACACACACACACAAGGTTTTATTATGAAGGGTTTAAAATAACTTCTTCAATCTGTTTCATTTCCCTTTTCATTCAAAAATGCTACAAATTGTTTCTAGTGTTGGGGTTTGTGTCAGCCCAGTGAAATCCCATGAATTCGCAGTTAATTCTGGATGAAAAGTTTTGAGCCAAAGCAATGAAGTCTTTATTGGGTTTTTTTTTGTTTTTGTATGTGGGGATTCACAAGCATAAATGCAGACCAATCTCTTGCACAAATCTTTAAAAGAGACATAACTCTTCTAAAGAACTTTTAAAACACCACAGACCCAGTGGGTGGAAAAAATTGCCCAAAATAGCAGCCAATACATTGTAGCACTCCTTTTTTAACACCACTGAATTAATTTCCCTTCAATATTTGCTCTTTCTATGGGCAAATGACTTTGTTTATGGGTTTAATCTTTCTTTTTTCAGGAGGTTGATGCTGTGGTTTGGCCAGTGAGATACAATTAAATGTCTTTACCTCCTCTCCTTGACCTTGGTTGTGATTCCAGACAGGACATTTAAGACCCGTATCCATTATAAAAAAGAGGGAAAAACACTTTACTAATCAGATTACCTCAAAATAAATAAAAGGAAAAAAAATAGGAAGTGGGTCAGTATTCTGAATCATCTTGGATAGTACAGGAAGTAAAAATATCAGGAAGGGAAGATAATGGCTTCAGACTGTGATTCTCTGGACTGGATCCTGGATATCGAATTTGTTTGGTGGGGATAAATCAGAAAGAAACAGAAGTCAAATATCAGGAAGGGTAAAAAATGGCTTTGGAGAATTGATGTCTCACTGGAGAACCAGGAATTGTGAAGGGAGAGCCAAAGGTGGGGAATCAAAATGAGCCCAGGACCTGGAGAGGCAGAAAGATCTCCCTGTTTATCAGAGAGATGAACTCAAAAGGGATCAGAATTAAACACTTGGAACTACTGGGACCACCTGTGGAATTGGAGCTGTTGCCTGGTAATGACTCCAACAGAACCAGTTTTACTTTTTAATTCTATTTTTCTTCTCATTTATGCATTAACTAGTATCTAACATGGCAAAAATTACATCAAACAAAAACAAACAAACAAAAAACCCCCCCAAATCCCCAAAACAAAACCAAACCCAAATTCAAACCATAAAAAACATTAAAAGCCCCAACAAAACACACTAAAAAACCCATAAAAATATTTAGCTTATGGAAACTGCCCACCCAATTTACTCTTGGCCACAGACTCCCAAAAGGAAGCCGTCCCTTCCCTCCTTTGGCCTATAAAAGCATGGATGGCTTCGGGCCCAAGTGAGCCCCAGCATTGAGCAGATATTTAACATCCAATAAATCTTTACCTGCAGCAGGAAAAACTCCAGATTTGAAACTTTCCCCTGCTCAATTTAGCAAAGCTTTGCAGTGACCAGACTTGGAACAGCTTGAGGGCTTGCCAAGCCATTTGGCATCGTCTGCTGTCCTGTCTTTTATCTCAAGTACAGCCCTTTTTAATAAAGACTATAAAATATTCTGTTCTTTTATGGCTGCACAAATATTCCTCAGCTAGCAAAAAAAAAGAAAAAAAAGCCTTTTCTTCACAAAATCTGAGCATATGTGGGTGACTTGAAACCTCACTGTGAGAGATGATCCAGCCTTGACAGAAAGCAGAGATATTAAAAGTAAACTCTCCTTGGGCTGCCCATGCACCTAATGAGGCTTTTCAGCTTCCCTCCCCCTCTTTATCTCTGCTGTCCCATTAATGTCCCTTCTTCTCCTGGTGGCTGCTCCTCACATGCTGCCCATTAAGGACAGATTAAGCAGTGATGGATGAGCAGCCCGATTCCCTGGAAGCAAGGCTGACATTCGGATGTGTGGCACAGGAATTCATTTAGGAGCAAAACTGAGTTTGGGGATAATAAACACTTCAGCAAAGTGCTCACAGAGTTCTGCCAATCCCCACCCTTCTGTTTTGATGGGGCTGCAAATTGTTCTTCCAGGCAGAGACATGGAGGGTAAAACTGAAAAAAAAAAAAAAAAGGGAATAAAAAGGAAATACAGGAGGAACTCGAACTATTTAATGGGTTTGAATGACAAAAAGATTAGCACTGAGAGGAACTGTGAAGGGAAGTAATGCAGTGGCTGTTTAATGAGAAATTGGTGTTGGTGTGTGGGACAGAGGAAATAATGGAATAGTTAAGGTTGGAAAAGACCTCCAAGTTCATCAAGTCCAACCTTTGACCAAATGCCATCATGTCCAATAAACCATGGGGCAAAGTGCAAGGTCTTCTGCTTTTCCAAGCACTTCTAGGGGTGGTGACTCCATCATTGTCCTGAGGGTCCTGTTCCAATGCTTACCCACTCTTCCAGTGAAGAAATGTTCCCTAATATCCAACTGAACCTTCCCTGGCTCAACTTGAGGCTGTTTCCCCTTGTCCTGTCGTTTGTTCCCTGTGACAAGAGACCAACTCCCACCTGGCTGCACCCTCCTGTCAGGGAGTTGTAGAGAGTTAAAAAGTTCTTCCTGATCCTCTGTTTTTCCAGGTTGAACATCCTTGCTTCCCTCAGCTGCTCTTCATCACTTATGCTCCAGATTGATCTCCAGGTCTGGGAATTCTCGTGGGAAGTAAAACACTGTGTGACTTCCAAAGGCTATTCCTACTCTAGTCTAGGACTGGCCCTGAAAAGTCTCTCTCCAAGGAATCCCACCAATTCAAAGCAGGACTTGGAAAATGTTTGCTCCACTGGGCATCAAAACACCTTTAATTCCCAAAAGGATTAGTTTGTTCTCCTGATGCTGTAGAATAAAATTGGAGGTGTGGAAGGGGATGCAACACCATTAACCTCGCCTGGGATGGAGAATTACTGCAATTATTTCCCAACACAAATCCAAAGAGGGGAGCACTGGCTTTACACATCCTGCATCCCCATGATTACGAGCTGGAGTAGCCCTGGTGCAGTGTGGGATTATCCCACTTGTGGTGTGTGTAATGTTCCAAGAGGGAAAACCAGCTGGAGACACAGAGAAGCCACTGAGCCTTCCCTGCAGCAGGGCTGCCAGAATCCAAATTGCCTCTGCAAACCTCATTTATTTTTAACCAGGGGCTCCAAGGAGCAGCCTCTAGCCATTGTCCAGGGAAGTCTCAGGTGGGAAAAAAAAAGGAGCAATGTGTTACATTCACCCCCTGGCAAAAGCTGAGAAGTTGAGCAATGGGAAGCAGCTTCCATTGGGAGATGAGGATTTGCTCCAATCCAAAGGCTGCACTCATTTTTCTTCCTTGTTTTCTACCACTGAAAAATGCCGGAGGGCAAATGGCAGCCAAGAGCTCCTTCCTTTGTTGTACACAGACAAAGAGGTTTCTCTCTGATTTATCATCGAAAAGAAAAAAAAGTCAAAATAACCTTGGGTACCAGCTCAACCAAATGACTGGGAAGGGAGGGAGTGTTTCCAGCTCCAAGGACAAACCTTGTACGTTTGCTCAAACCAAAGGCAGATTGGAAAGACACCAAAGGCTTTGGAGTTAGGAATAAAGAGGGTTTGTAATGGTTTGATCTGCTCAAACCCCTGGGACAGCTGCACGTGTAGCATCTTGTTGGGAAAATCTTCCACTCCTAAGGACCAAAGCTCAAGCACAGGCTGGAGTTATCCCACACAAACCCTTGCTGTGCATCACCCCTCAGCCCAGAGCAAAGGCACGATGCTGATGTTCCCTAAATGACGCTATGTGAGTCCAAGTTAGTCCCAGCATTTATTTCAACCCTTGAAAACACAGGAAGAGAATATTTATTTTCTTAGGAAATACAATGGAACAAACCAAATGTTCCCAAGCCATGGGAACTGGCTTGGGAATGGCATGTGGGCAATTCTAGTGCCTTAAATTTTCCTCCTGTCTTCATTTCATTTGGCATTTTCCAAGTTCTGGTTTCCCTTCCCACATGTCCTGATCTGTTTAAAGCCCAACTTCAGTGTTTTTTAAGTGTCAACTTAAAAAATATTTTTCATTGCTGGATATCCTCATACCCACAGATATTTGATGGTGTCTTAGATCTCTTGATGGAGTTGGGGATGCAAATCTCAGGAGGAATTTCTTCATGGAAAGCACTGTTAAACATTGGAAGGGGCTGCCCAGGGAGGTGGTGGAGTCACCATCCCTGGAGGTGTTTGATAAATGACTGCATGTGGCACTCACTGTCTTGTTGACAAGGAGGTGATAGATTGGACTCAATGATCCCAAGGGTCTTCTCCAACCTTAATAATTCCATGATTCTATGCTGAAATAACCACTGTGAAGAGGACACAGATTTAAGGAGAATGGCAGAGGTCTTTGAAGAGCTATGTTCAAAATCTCCCATTGTCTATGAGGTTTTTTTCCCTCTCTTCTGTCATTTTCCCAAGGAGTTCTTCTCATTCTCCATTCTTTATCCTGGAATTATTTACTCTGCCTTTGCATCCTTGATCAGCAGGGAGCCATGGCTTTTCAAGCTATGACACATCAATTATTTGAGGGACTGAGGTGCGGGGCCAAAAACCAAATTCCTATGGGGAAAAAAAAATCTACTTTCTTCTCCTTTGAACTATGGGAGAAGCTGGTACAGCATTTCAGAATTCAAGTGTGGTATGCCCTGTGGAAATGACTGAAATTTTCTTCAGGGAAGGTTTAAATTGGATATTAGGAAAAAATTCTTCATGGAAAGGGTTGTCAAGCATTGGAACAAGATGCCCAGGGAAGTGGTGAATTTGCCATTCCTGGAAGTGTTAAAAAAAAGTGTGGATATGGCAATATGGCACACTTGAGGACACCTTTTCCATCTTTTTCTATGTGACCCAGACAAATCCATGCAAAATGTGGGAGTTGAGAGGAATTTCAGCAGAACTGTGTCAGCTCAAGGGCTTTGTGAATGGGTCAAAGGCACAAACTCCTAACCCAGCTCTCTTTTTCATTTGCAGGTATAATTTCAATAACATCAGAATTATGAAGCTGATGAACAAATCCATCATCTTCTCCCTCAAGTGTAGATGACAACTGTGGTTACAGCAAAGCCACATCCTGAAGGACGCTCAAGGAGCTGCTGCCGTGTTCCACATCTTCCAAACGCCAGTTCTGCCAGCAGTGGAAAGGGATTTGAGTTGGTTTGGTAGTTTGAGAAAATAAAGACATTAATGGTGAAGAATTCACCACCTCCAACTCAGTCCCTGAGGATCTGCCTTGTGCACAAACCCCTCTCTATAAATTCCTTAGTTTTCCTCACCTTGTAGTGGAAATTCCAGCTGTGCTCGCATTTAGGAAATGTTTTTGCTCTGAATTTCAAAAGGATGGGAAAAGAAAAAAAAAAACAACAGGAGAAGAATGAGCCCCACAATCCTATCACTGAAAAATCCAAACAGTTTTGGAGTGAGGACATCTGCTGTGCAGGATAAACCATGAAGACAGTGCTGGGATTTGCAGAGAATATTGGGAATTTTCCACTGAACTGATCGGGGTTTAATATTTGGTTTAACATTCCATTGAATATCTTATATTCCAAAAAACCCCCACATTTATTGATTTATTAATAATTCGACTTCTTTTTCACCAGATGGGAAAATGAGTTCAACAAGTGTTTGGGCAACACTCCAGCCACAAGATGGGATTCTTGGGCTTGTCTGTGCAGGACCAGGAGGTGGACTTGATGATCCTTGTGGGTCCCTTCCAACTATGATTCCATGAAATCCTGTTTGCACAAGTTGATCACTAAATACCTTTAGGGCTCTATGCAGAGGAAAACACATAAAATGATGAGCCATAGATAAAGCAGGAAAGTATTTACTCCTGGAGGGATTTGATTCCTCAAAATCCTATCCAGATATCTGAACTACTGTGGTTAAAGATCATGGAATCATGCTTTGGGTTGGAAGGGATCTTCAAGATGATCTCATTCCACCCCCCTGCCATGGGCAGGGACACCTTCACTATCCCAGGTTGCTCCAAGCCCTGTCTAATCTGGGTTTGGATGCTTTTCTGGACAACCTGTGCCAGGGCCTCACCATCCTCAGGGAAGAATTCCTCTCTCGTATCCATTCTAAATCAGTTCCCTTTCAGTTTAAAGCCATCAGGGATTTATATAACCAGACACCACCTGATCCTTCTCAAGTCTTGAACTACTTTGGGGTCTTAAAATCCAGAGTCCTGCTGACACTCTCAGAGAAGGGGTTTGGGGTATGATATTTCAGGATACAGGCAACACTCTCTTTTATCCAATGTCTTTTGATTCCCAGTGGAAAGCTGCTTAATAAAATGTGGCAGGAGTCTGTTGACTCACTTTGCACCTTTATGTGAAGATCAATGTCTGATGGATCAGTGACGCAATGGAAGAAGGATGAGAGAAAAAAGAGAATAGATTTTAAAAAAAAGGAAAAAGAAGAGAACCAAGTGATGAATCTCTTACAAATTCCCCCAAGCTCCAGGCAGTCAATAATTTGACATGAGCTGTGCCTAGGGCAGGCTCATATTTTCAGACAGGATATTAAGACATGCAAGGAGGAAAAAGAGAAGCATAAGTGAGTTTTGCAGATCCCATTGGGTGCTGGGGAAGTCCCAAACACATTTTTGTCTCTCTTTCCCCTTTTCCTTTCTCTCTCAGATCAAATGAACCCCTTCCTCATTAACACTGGAATATTTGGGTGACCTTTGTGTTTGCTGCCATTTAAGAAATAAATCTGCCATCCAAATTCGGGAGAAAAGGGGCAAGGATGACATACAGCTGCAAAATTAATTTGCACAAGAGTCTGAGCAGCAAGCAAAGTTGCCTTGGAGCTGCTCATTAGCCAGGCTGATGACAAAGGGAAAATAAAAACAAGGTGAGTTTTAAGGCGTCTTTCCAGCCAAGGCACTCAAACATCCATTTCCATCTGCCCAGGATGAGCAACTTTGCATGAATTAGGCTCATGTGCACCATATGTCTCTTCATTTCCATCTTTATCCTCTTTGCAAAGCTGTTTGAAGAAAAGATGCCAGGTTGGTGTTTTAGAGGTTCAGAAAGTTCAGTGCTGGGAACAAAAAAGCAACAAGCTCAAAACACCCTCATAAAGCCTCCTAGAACAAAATAAAAATAAAGCAAACCCCCCGCCTAATCACTCTCACTAAAGAATTTGCATAATTTGCCTCCATTTCCTCTATTTCTACAGGCAGTACAATTGTTTCAGTAAAGCAAGAGATAATTAATTACCAATATTCACTTTAACTGAGTTTAAATAACGATGAGAAATGCATCAATTATCAGCAGACACAGGGATATAAACCAGAAACCAAGGGCTGGGTAAACCAGGTCAGTGAGTCCTGAGTGTGCTGGCCCGAAGGCAGGAACAGCTGTTTCCAAGCTGTAAAAGACAATGTTTGTCTGCTCCTTTCCTGGAGATTTCTGTTCCTGGCTGGCATTTGGCTCAGGGGCTGCAGACAACTGTTAGGAGGCAGCTTTGAGGCATCATCATCACTGGAAGTTAAATAGAGCACAAATGAACCCTTTGCAGTTTATTTCTTCAGCCTGAACTTTTGAAGATAAGTCACACGTGGACGTCCTATAAAATAACAACTTTTGTTCGTGATGAAATGGAGGAATCCACACAGGAAAATGTCCTGGAATGAAAGAACCCACACAGAAAAGTGTCCTGAGCATTTACTTTGGGATAAAAAATAGAAAGGAATGTGATGGCAAAGATTTGGACATGAAGAGTCCTTGGGGAGTTGAGATCTGATCCCTTACAAATTTAAATGTGAGTTTTTGTGCCGTGGGGAGAAACAAGCAGAGGAAGCAGAGGTTTCCTAGGAAAACCCACATGCAATATTTTAGATTCTGCATTTTATTGCCTTATCTTCATGAAAACTTCCCCTTGGTTTTCGGGGAAATCATGGAATGGTTTGGGATGGAAAAGACCTTAAAGATCATCTTGTTCCAACACCTTCTACTATCCCAGGGTGCTCCAAGCCCTGTCCAGCCTGGCCTTGGACACTTCCAGGGATGGGGCAGCCACAGCTTCTCTGGGTAACCCGAACCAGGGCCTCACCATCCTGAATTTCTTCCAGATATCCAATCTAAATCCACACTCTGTCAGTTTGAAGCCATTCCCCCTTTTCTTGCCAATCCACCCTCCAGTAAATTCTCTCTCCTCATCTTTCTTGTCAACTCCCTTCAAGTACTGGAAGGAATTTGGGCAAGTTGAGCCTCATTTCTTGGTTCTGAATATAAAAATTTGCATTCAGATGGTCCAGTTTCCCCCAAAATTCCAAACTCTCTGTAGAATCCCTCTGCCCTACTTAGAGGAAATCATCACCTTTTAGAAATGCTGTCAGCAGTGATTTTATTCTTTTTCCCAAATCACTGACAACGATGCTGAAGACTCCTTGCAGAACCTGTGTCAGTGATGATTTTCCATTGACAAGCTCTTCCTGAAGTCTGTCATTTGACCACCTTTCAATTGATTTGATATTTATATTTCTCTTTTACTTTTTTTCCATTTAATATGACTGTTGGAAATGAATCAAACCCATTAGAAAAGTCTCACACTGAGGCTGTTCCCAGTATCACCAATCTTTTATCTCCTCAGAAACATAATCAAGCTGGCTTGACAAGCCTCCCTTCCATAAAGCACCTTGACTGACATTAATTGTGTTCTGACCCTCTGGTTCTTTATTGATTGCATCATTTAGCTTTTTTTTTTTCCCCCCACTATTTTGTGTAGAATTGATGCTCAGGCTTAGAAACTGATAATTGCCATCACCAGCTGATAATTGCCATCTCATTTCTTCTGTCCCACACGACATCAGTTTGAGAATTTCATGGATCTTCTTGCCTGAACTGTGGCACTCTGATGAGCTTTATCTATTTATTTAATAGTTTATAGAACTGAGTGGTCTTTAAGGTCTCTCCCAACCCAAACCATTCCACGTTCCTATGATTTAGCAACTGAACGAACACTGAGAGGTGAGGCCCTTCGTCTGCTCGCATTTCCATGAGGAATGTGCTCCTGGAAAGCCAAATCCTGAGTGAAGAGTAGAGAGTGATGAATTCCTGCCTAGAAATTCCCCCTCATTCCATGAAAGGTGATATTTAGCTGTCTCAAGTTTTTTATTTTTGGTTGTATAAAAGAAAAGATCTTCCTTTGGGCTTCCCTGCCCAGTTCTCCCAGGATAAAGCTGGGATATTTGCATTTGACTGTCCTGAACTCATAGGAGTTCACTAAATCGTGTTTGTGGGCACTCTTGGAGGTGGAATGCAGCTATGCTTTGCCCAGTGGAGGATGGATGAGAATTTTTGGTGACCTTTAAGGTCCTTTCCATCCCATTCCACATTTCTCTGCTAAATTGCTGCAGTTTAACATCAGTGAAGTGCAGGAGGATGTGAGAGAGCACAGATCAGCTGCTGGAATTTCTGCAGGGATTTGTTAACAGCACAGCTGGCCTGTGACTGGGAAAGGGCCACCCCAGGACATGCCCAATGTATTATCTCCTATTTAATTCAACAGGAGAGATTTTTTATCTCCAGGGCACTGGAGATGAGGTTTGATGTCAGGAGTGGCAGAACCCTGTAACAGGGTGCTGCCCAGAGATCAGTGATTCCAGAAATCTGCAGTCCTGAGTGCTGAGCCTGCAATAAGCAGCTTGGCAGGGGCTAATTTGAAATTGTTTTATTTCTATGCATATGTTTAACCACTCATCGAATTCATGACAAAGCATCACTCATGGCTGGCTGCATTTCCAGACTGGTTTCCCAGAAAAATGGAGTACATGGGATAGACCTTAGGAGGTGTTTGTCTCATCCCTTGTACCTGTTCATCTTTTCCACTGACCTGGGGCAGGCAATGGAATTTTTTGGCCGAAGAATCTGTGGCTGGACCATCCCTAGAATGTGTTCAAGGACAGGATGGACAGGAACAACCTGGTCTAGTGGTCCCTGCCTGTGGCAGAAGGGTGGAATGAGATTATTTTTAGTGTCCTTTCTGACCTAAACCATCCTGGGATTTTGTGGAAAGGAGTTTGAAGACTTTAATGTGTGAGTTGCTTGGTGAAATACCTGTCTGAGAGAGAAGAGCTCTCGTCTGCATTGCAGGGAGGCAGAGCAAGCTGCCATGGGATGGAAGTGGAGGGAGTACAGAAAGAAAGGAAGAGCTGGCAAGACGGAAAACACCACAGGGAGATAGATTTGGGTGAATTTTGGATCATATTAGACTGGGGGAATTGTGGAATGGCCTTGAAGAACTAAAAACCTGAGCTCTGGGGGTTTGGGATGGTGGGCAGTGAGCCCCATTACACCAGCTTGCCCAACTCCTCTCTGGATTCTCATCCCTGATTTTCCAGTCATTAATACCAGTTCACTTCCAGCATCTGCTTTTGGGCATAGGATCTGATGTCCCTACAACACTATTCCAGGTGCAGGGCACTTCTGGCAGCTGATATTTTCCAGGCAGATGAAATCCCGCTTGTTTTCCCCATTTTTTTGCCTTTTCCAGCAGTGCATGCTGGTCAAATTTGGATTGGTTATTAGGAATGGTCTCAAGAGGGAGTGAAGGTTGGGAGACTCCCTCCCTGTCTCCCTGTCTCCCTTCCCTCTGCTGTATCCATCACACACAAATCCATGCACAAACAGCCTGTGCTGGCTCTTTGCACACCTGCAGCATGCCCAGCCATGGATAAATCCCTGTTTTCTGCACAAACTCACCATTTACAGTTACACCAATGTGCTGCTCACTGCAGAAATGGAGATTTTAGAGCCTTGTGCCTCCCCCTCACAGCCTGGAAAAATTCATCCTGGCTGCCTGCACTCACACACACATTCCAAGCTTACAGCAAGCTCAGAGCTTCTTACACACTGAAATATCCCTGTTTCCTCAAAATAGCCACTTTTTTCCTTGAACCCACTCACTCTGGGCTTGCACACCACTAATAGAGGTCTCTGGGCACTCTGTTTTCTGTGGAGGAGTATGAATCTTCATATTTAATGTAAAATTTATTATGAAATCATAGAATCCCAGAATGGTTTGGGTTGGAAGGGACCTGAAAGCTAATTTTGTTCCAGCCCCCCTGCCATGGACAGGGAACCTTCCACCAGACCACGCTGCTCCAAGTCCTCATGTCCCTGAGCACTTTGAGGGATGGAGCAACCCTGGAATACCTCAAATAGACCCAAAATATAATTTAAATATAGATACTACACTAATTTTTGAAGAAGCATTAGGTATTTCCACAAACCTTGCCTGGTTTTAAATTCATCAGACAAAGAAAACATGGGCAGATCCCCCAAAATACCCTCTCCAGGCATCTGCACACAACAGTTCGTATGTGGGTGGATATGTGAGGAAAAAATCAATTTTCTGGAGGTTTCCTGTGGTGCCTGTCACCCCCTCAGCTTAATTAAACACGAAAAATCCGTGTTCCACATATCAGCCTAAAGACACTGACATTAAGCTGGCGCTCCCCAACCTCCATCCTGTGGGTCAGGGGGGGCTGGAGGGATAAATTGCTCCATGGTGACATCCTGATTTGGACACACATGGTCTCCCTGCATCCAGCTGAACAATATTCCCTGCTCCTCTCTGAGTCTTTACAATTTCCATTATTTTGGGACTTATATTTGTGTTTCTTAAGCTGGCTGGTTTTTTTCCGCTCTCACATTTCAGGTCCGGGTTGTTGCCTTCTGACCCTTCCTGGTTCCCAGCATCCCAAACACATGTTAATGCCAAGGATGTCAGGAAGCCTGGAAAGGTCGGACAACCACGCTGTTCCCATCAATTTTCTACGTCTGAGGCTCAAAAGCAGCACCAACAAAAGACCTTTTCGAGTGCTGCTGTAAGAAAAACCTGCAAAGCTTCCAAAGCAGGGGAGGGATGGGGCAGCTCAGAAAAAGGGAGAGAGAGACAAAAGGGTCATCCAGGGGCAAAGTGCTGTGATCCAGGGGAGCTGAACACCTCTCGTGGCTGGATATTGATTTCTGTGCTCAAATCCAGACGTGTCTGGAGGAGCTCTGAGAGCACCATGGGGTTCTCCACTCCCCCAAGGCCAGGGCTGTGGTGTACATGACCATGGCCATGTGGGGAGAGCTCAGATGTCCCTCTTTGGATGGAATTGGCTCTCTGCAGCCAGGGCTCCTTATCTGCCTTAGGGATGAGTGAGACATTGCTCCATCCACAGGACAATCCCTCCTCACTTGGGATATAAAATTGCTTTTCCTGAGTAAAAAAAACGGTGGTTTTGCTGGACTACAACCCCCTGAAATCAGAAAGGTGCAGGCCAGGTGTGTGTGAAGGGACAAGGTGACATTTTATCAGTGGCAGGGCTGAGTGTGAGGCTTTTGTCCCTGAATTCCAGCATGTTAGAAAGAGCCTTTCAATGGGCAGCAAGTCAATAATGTGATAAAAAGCATGTGAATCATCACACTTGGAGATAAAAGCTCATTTCAAGCCTTCTTTTCATCTTCCATGGGAGCCCTGGATAGGACAGGGCTGATCACTGACCAAGTGTCTGTCCCTTCTCCCAAGGAACAAGTGATGGGACAAAAGGAAATGGCCTCAGGTGGCCTCAGGGAGGTTTGGACTGGTTATTAGTAAAAACTTCTTCCCAGAAGGGATGTCAAGCATTAGAACAGGCTGCCCAAGGAAGTGGCTGAGTCACTGTACCTGGAGGGATTTAAAAGATGGGGGGATGTGACACTTGGGGACATCACTGAGTGGTGGGCTCGGCTGAGCTGGGGGAACAGTTGGATTCAGTGATGTTAGAGGGCTTTTCCAATCCAAATGTTGCTATGATACAGAAAAAAGTCTTCACCAAAATGGTTGTCAAGCCCTGGAACAGGCTGCCCAGGGAAGTGGCTGAGTCACTGTACCTGGAGGGATTTAAAAGATGTGTGGGTGTGACATTTGGGGACGTGGCTTTGTGGTGGCCTTGGCTGTGCTGGGTTAATGGTCCTCCCTTTGCTGATCTCCAAAGCTAGGTCGAGGTGATTTGACCTCCCGGCCACCTCCTCTGCTGCCAGATTTCTCTCTGTTCTCACTGTGAATGTCACCAAGTGGTGACACTGACCCCTCACTGGTGCTCAGCCAATTCAGCAGTGTCTGGATACCACAGGAGAAGGAGGCAGGGATGGGTTCATCTCTCCTGGACAGCCTCAGAAGAGGAAAGGTGCAGGATTTGTACCAAAATGGATCATCCC
Organism: Rhabdornis inornatus; assembly: GCA_013397075.1. NCBI lineage: Eukaryota > Metazoa > Chordata > Aves > Passeriformes > Rhabdornithidae > Rhabdornis > Rhabdornis inornatus. The sequence goes on along the minus strand of VWZS01010060.1, from coordinate 400,149 downwards.
AGAACAAAGGAAGAGCCAAACAAGAAGGAGTAGCCTGAGGCCAAAATGTGCCATCAGATGTAAGAACAATGCAGCAGGGAAGGAGAGAGGGGAGCAGTGAAGGATCAGAGTAATTTTTGGAGAGATAGGGGAAAGCAAGTGAAGGATTGTAAAGAAAGCTTATCTTGTTCCTGCCTGTTCTCCCACAGCCTTCGGGATTATGCAAATGAATCATTCAAGTAGATTTCCCTGGTAATTAAAAACTCTGCTCTTTTTAATTAAACTTTCTCTCCAGAGTAAGGTTTGGTGTTTTTTTTTGTTTTTAGTTCCCCCTTGAGAAACTAATCTTTACAAGATTTCTTTTCTTTTCCCTCCTCTCTTCTCTTCTTTCTCTTTCCCTTCTCCCTCAAAATTGTCAAGGCCTGTCACAAACTGATCTGAGCACTGAGTTAAATGAGAATTTGCTGGAGAAAGCAACAGGAGAAAACTTTGAATCTGGGTTGAGGCAGCAAGTAGGAGTCAGACTTTGGAGCGTGGGAATGACTTCAAGGGCTTGTGCACAGAAGCAGAAAGAAAATATCAGAGGAAATCCAAAGAAAGGTAGGATGGAGAAAAAAAAATTACAAGTTTGAGTGCTTCCAGCTCCTGCAATTTAGTTGGCAGGAGGTCTGCAAGGAGATATAATTAGTAGGAAAGCTGTAATGAACTCGAGGTGCTGGAATATTTAACTGCAGGTCATGAGAAATTGGCAGGGTTAAACCAGATGAACAATTAGTGCACACCATCACTTCAGAGAGGTTTTTCTGCATTCCCAGCAGCTGATGGAATCATAGAATCATGGAATACCCTGAGTTGGAAGGGACCCACAAGGATCATCGAAGTTCAATTCCTTCCCTGCACAGGAGACCCCAAGAATTCCACAATGGAGACAAAGTCTGCATCAAACAGGCTCAAATCCAATGCTGAGTCCATGTTCTCCTTTATCAATTATCTTAGGATGGGGTGTTTAAATGCAGGACACGGGTGCCAATTCTGTTGTCACTGTCAACACCATGTCCCAGCCCTCTGAGGAATTTTTTCTCCTTCCCTTCACTGGACCAGACCCTTTGGAAACTGGAAGGCTGGGAAAAGAAAACAAAACAAGGAAAGCAAAGGAAACTCATGAGGCTCTGAGGGACCTGGTCTAGTGCAAAGTTGGCCCATGGTAGGGGCTTGGAATGAGATGATCTTCAAAGGTCCCTTGCAACCCAAACCATTCTGGGATTCTGTGATCTGCCACCAGGAGTCACCTGAGCTTTCAGTTCCCACGAGGAGCTGATGAATTGTGCAAGGCCTGATACAATTTGTGAAGACCCTGATCCTATGAAGACAGTTCACTTTGTCAGCCTCTGATTCTGGAGTTTGGAGGCAGGCTTTGCTCCTTGTACCCCTGTGAGCACCTTGGATATTAGGGAAGAGGGTGATAAGCAGAGTCATCTAATTTGGGTGTTCTCATTTGAGCACAGTCAGTGAAGGGTGGTCAGGGCTTGGTGGATCTTACCCGAACAAGATTCCTGATGTTGGTGTCAGAGAATCAGGGAATGGTTTGGGTTGGAAGGGACCTTTGCAGATCACCCAGTTCCAACCTCTTTCCATGGGCAGGGACACCTTCCACTATCCCAGGTTGCTCCATGCCCTTTCCAACCTGGCCTTGGGCACTTCCAGGGATGGGGCAGCCACAGCTTCTCTGGGCAACCTGGCCCAAGGTCTCCCCACACTCACAGGGAAGAATTTCTTCCTCATAGCCCATCTAAACCTCCTCTCTTTCCAAAAACTTGCCCAGGATGCTTCTTCTTGTGATGGATTGGGGATTGTCCCCATGGCTGCAAAAACCACCCAGGGACTTGGGACAATACCCTGCTGCCTAAACCCAGGCTGAGCTCTGCTGCCACAGCTCAGGTTGGTGTAAAATCACTCTCCACACAAATTCCTGAAGGCCAGACCGATGCCCTATGCTTTAGCTTTCGTATTTTCCAGATTCTGTACTGCATTAGTATGTAACTCTGAACGTCATTCAAAGAGTTAGCAAGTTCTCTCTACAGTTCAGTCAGACAAAACAATCTTTTTCCAGCCCCAGAACCAAGGACACTGTTGCAGCTTCAGCCCAAAAAAAAAGTTTAAATAACAGTGAATTGAGGAGATCAGTCTGGGAGGATGGGACTTCATAACCTGAAGCTGTAATTAGACAATAAACTCCAATATGCAAATGGACCAAAACTTATAAAAGTGTGAAAACTCATGACACACTGTGCATCTTGGGTGTAGCCTTGGCCAGGCTCTTGTACTGCCCAAGGTGAATCCTTTGAAGGCTTTTTAATAAATAACTACTTTGTTCTTTTAACACTGTCTAGCTCTGTTCCAAGTAGCCTCTCCAGGCACCAAGGTGACCTCCACGAGTCTCTGCACCCCACGAGAGCAGCACATGGGGTGGGATGAGGTGCTGGGTGGGCAATAACTCAGCACAGCACTCTGAACAAGGCAAGACCTCCTTGCAAATGTCCTGAGCTCTGCTCTGTGCCTGGAAATTTCAGCTTCTCTCCAGTGCTGGAGGAAGATCTATGGATCACCATCCACTGCTGAATATCCCCTAAGGAAAATACAGCATTTCCATTTACCACCTCCTTAAATCTGTATCCTCTCCCCATCATAGGCAGGTAATTTCAGCCTTGATGCTTTATCTTCACAACACAAAGGCTCCTGTTTTCAAGTGCTATGCTTTTTTCCTTTTTGGTCAGAAATTTTCTGGTTTAATTTTGGTTTTTTTTAAGCAATGCCTTAAGCAGGCAGGTGATGCAGATCAGGGAGTGTCTAAATGTACATAGACATGATGGGAAGTGGCAGATAAAGACGAGTGCTCCATGAATAAAATGACTTTTCAAGATCAATCATAAAATCACAAAGTGGTTTAGGATGGAAGGGACCTTAAAGATCATCCTGTCCCAACCCCCAGCCAGGGGCAGAGACACCTTCCTCTAGACCAGGTTGCTCAGAGCCCCATCCAGTCTGGATCACCAAATATTCTCCAAAAGTTTGGAGCTGTCAAGTGTAAGAAAGCAAAGGAAAGGGGTGGGATTTTAGAGTGAGATCATATTTTTAGTGTGGTGCAGAAAATCTTCAGCAGACTTCAGGAAGAAGTGAAATGTTGCTCCAGTCAAAGTCAAACAAGAGAAAGAACACCATTTTCAGCAACAAATGTCAGGTATTGAAAAATTTCTTTACAACGTTAAGAAGGACAGAATGTTTCAGTCCTTCATCTGAAATTGCCTGTTTGGAATTTATCCTGTTCTTTTATCTGAAAAATTTATTTTAGGAATTGAAAAAAAAACCCAGCACAGAAATAAACCTCAAAAAGCAAAACACTGTGTTCTGATGTCACTGAAACAAACCCTTGCTTTCAGCTAAAGTTTTCTGTTCTGGTGCCTTTGTTCGAAGTTTTCAGCATTTCAGGGGCTCTTCAATTTCAAAATGGAAAAACCCAGTAAGTTCTGGAATTTCCCAGTATTCGAAAAGTTTTAAGTAAATCACTTCCAAGTTTTCAGTTTTGTTCCTATCCGCATCATGGTTTATTCCTTCTGAACAAGTTTTCCTTGGGAATAATTAGAGGGGAATTATAAAAAAAAAGAGGGAGAGCGACATTTTACATAGACAGACGGTGACAGAACAAGAGGAATGGCTTTAAAATGAAAGAGGAAAAAGTTAGATGGGAAATAGGCAGAAATTCCTCCCTGTGAGGGAGGTGAGGCCCTGGCACAGATTCCCAGAGAAGAAGCTGTGGCTTCCTCATCCCTGGAAATGTCCAAGGCCAGGTTGGACTGGGCTTGGAGTGACCTGGGATAGCAGAAGGTGTCCCTGTCCATGGCAGAAGATGGAATTGGATGATTTTCGGGTTCCTTCCAACCCAAACAAATCCAGAATTCCTTCTCTGTTGATCTCATGTCACCTCCCTGAGCCCAGACCTCAAGAAAAAATCATTCCCCCCCCCTTTTTTTTTTTTCCTGTTCTTCTGGCCTTTCTTGATTAACTCTTGTACATGATGTTCTCTGAGAGGTGCCTACTACTTTCATGAGAAATGAAGTGGAATAATTTATTCATTTGCATTCAGACATTGCAGTGGGGACAGGAGAGGCTGACAAATGGGATCATACCAGCTAGTTAAATCTAGGGAAAAGGAAAAACGCAGCAAAGGTTATTTTGCCAAAGGATCAGAGGAGATGAGGTCCAAGAGAGGAATTCCTTTAAAAAGACCAAAAGCCCCTGTTCAAGTGTGACAGTAAATAAACAAATTAATTATTCTGTGTGCAAAATAGGTGGAAAAGATTTTCCCTCTTTGCCAAGAAGAAAACCTGGGTTTCCCTGTGAGAGCCACTGACCCTTAGGAAGGGGGGAATGTCACCATGTCCTGTTTGACAAGGTCACTCCCTGGTTCTGAAGGTCGTGGCTGCCAGAGTTGCTGATGGCAGGAAAGCTGAAGCTGATTAGTTTGGGAGATTTTTCACTTGCAAACCCATAACCCTGCCTTTCTATCCCATGAATGATTTAGGATTCTTGGATTTTAATTTGGTTCTTTTCTTTCTTCCCAGTTTAAAGATTCAGGGCAAGTGGCAGAGACAAATAATCAGCTGATTAATCTCGGAGAAAATCTAAAGATTTTCTTTTTTTCTTGTGAAAAAATTACTGCAGGCTGTGAGTGAGCCAGAACCCAAAGTCTGGCAAGGCACTGACTTGGAAACTCAGAAAAAAAGGGAGTAATTTCAGGTGTTATGTTTGGGTTCCAGAAGACAACTCTGAGTGGATGAGGACAAAGAATCAGCCTGATGTAAATTTGGTAAATGAAGATTCTCAGAGGGCCAAAGCCTGTGGAGCCAGGCTGGGAGAGCTGGGAATGTTCACTTGGAGAAAAGAAGGCTCCAGGGAGAGCTCAGAGCCCCTTCCAGTGCCTAAAGGGGCTCCAGGAGAGCTGGAGAGGAACTTGGGACAAGGGATGGAGTGGCAGGACAAGGGGGAATGATTTCCCACTGCCAGAAGGCAGGGAGAGATGGGATATTGGGAAAAAAGTCTTCTCTGTAAAGGTGGTGAGGCCCTGGCACAGTTTCCCAGAGGAGCTGTGGCTGCCCCATCCCTGGAAGTGTCCAAGGCCAGGTTGGATGGGGTGTGGAGCAGCCTGGGATAGTGGAAGGTGTCCCTGCCCATGGCAGGGGGGTGGAATGAGATGATGTTTTAGATCCCTTCCAATAAAACCATCCCATGACTCCATAATTTCCTGATCTATCCTTTGCCCACAGCTTGTGGGTACTCAGATGTCTTTCTTGTACCTCTGGGATAAATGATATCTGGTGCTCTTCTGCTGCTTTCTAGCTCCAACCCCAGGATTCCCACTGGCACAATTCAAATTATAAATAGAATTCTAGGATGGTTTTTATGTTATTCTGCTGAAGTTTTGTCATCTTTAATTTCATGTGGTTACCCTTAGTTACATAAATAAAGTTATTTTTTCCCATAGAAATGCCATGCATTTCTATTAATGAATCTTTTCCTCTTCCTCTTGGGGAGAATCAAACAGATGGGATTTATTTTTTTTAGCATTAAAACGTTACCAAATTTTCATAACAAATAACTGCTTCGTATTTAAACAGTGTTGGAGCAAAAAGCAGGTACTGGAGAGTTCCATTCTCCAAACACAACAGTGGGACATGAAGTCCTCATCTTCTTGCAAGGTCACACTGCAGACACACATTACTTAAATTAGTGGGTCCTGAGGGTACTTTTAACATGCTGGACTGGTGACATTTGGGCTTGGAAAATAAATGTAATATGAGGATCAGGAAGTGCTTCTCTATTCCTTGCTAAATAGTGACACTTCATTTTTCTTTTCTAAAAGCCTTTTCTAGAAATCAATGTGCTCAATCTCCCTGTTAGGGACTTCTACCAGGTGGCAAAAACTGTGACTGCAAAGTCCAGCTTCTCCCAGGGACTGAGTAAAGGTGAAAGCTGAGAACTTGCCCTTGGCAATGACTGGGACTGGACACTGAGGGAATGGAATGAAAGCGGAATATTTCTGGTTGTAAAGGACTTTGGTGGAGGGAGGGAAGAAGACTCAAACGTTTTATCTCTCACAAGAAAATGTGCTGCAATAAGACACAAAACTCTGTCACTTTTGCCAAGCCATCTACTTCTTTCTTCTCCTTCTCCTTCTCCTTCTCCTTCTCCTTCTCCTTCTCCTTCTCCTTCTCCTTCTCCTTCTCCTTCTCCTTCTCCTTCTCCTTCTCCTTCTCCTTCTCCTTTCCCTTTTTTCTTTTCCCTCCCTTTCTGCCTTCCCCTTCCTTTTCTCCTTCTCTTTCTCCTTCCCCTTCCTTTTCCCCTTTCCCCTTTCCTTACCCTTTCACCTTCTCTTTCCCCTTCCCTTTTTTTCTCTTCCCTCCCCCTTTCCCTTCTGCTCCTCCTCTTCCTTCTCCTTTTTTCCTTTCACTCTTCCTCTCCCTTTCTCTTCCTTCCTTGGACTCCTCTCCCAGCAGGAGCTGAGAGGGCAATTGGCCACAGATTGTTTTTTCCTTCCTTGTTTTCTCTAGAAATAAAGGATTTCTCCAGAATTAATCTTCATCCATGAACTTTCCTCAACAGTAACTGGCAGAGGATGAAAACTGGTTCCTCATAGACACAGTACCATGGCCGTGCTGTCCAGTGAGATGTTTCAAAGTGGTTTATATCACTAAATTTTGGGCTGAATTCAGTTTTAGTTTTGATTACTGGGAAGAAACAGCTGGAGGAAAAGGGGATCCATCTGTTTCCTCCCTGTGCCTGGTTCTCCATTTTATTTGGACAACATTGGATTATCTCTGAAGTCCTGCACTCCTTTATATGTGGGTTTCTTAGGACTCTTTTTTTTGAGAAGCCTCTCATTTTTCTCCCCAGAAAAAGTGCTGGGACTGGTCCTTGTGAAAATTTGATGGTGTCTGACACCAATAAGTCATAGCTGGACTCTCCTTGAGTTCAAAGAGTCACTGCCTGAATGACAGCTGCTCCTAGCTCTGATGTTACATCCCAGATGTGACTGAATAAAAACCTCACTGAGGTTGGATGAATCACTGGCTTTTATGGAGGAAACCATTAGAAGAGAGGTGGGAGAAGCCTTTCCATGCTACAGAGAGCAAAGCCTTGCTCACTGCACATCCTATGGCTGAACTAATGAATGAAACAGCCAGAAGTCAATTAATTTACAGCTACAAGCCCTGCCTGACTTGTCCTTGCAGTGAGTTTGACTTTGGCTGTCTCTGGGCTATTCCATGAAATTTTGAGCTAAAAAAACATTCACACTGTGGAATAATTGAGATGGCAGTGGGTAAATCTGGTCCGTGGGGATTTTACACAGCTGCTCTGAAGGATCCTCCCAGCTCTGATCCCATCTGTGTCCTGCCAATCAGTGGGGTGGGAACTGCCCAAAGCAGATGCTGGTGCTCCCATCCCCTGTGGAATTAGTGACAGTGCTGTCCTAGAAAGGTGATAAATCAATAATGCCCTCTCTAGCAGTAGGGAAAACAATTTGGAGAGGAATTTAGTCTGTGCCGTGGGAAGCAGGATGCAGTACGAGCAAAGCACAGATGATGGCAGCAAAGTATAAACCCAGGAAAATATCCATCACATTTAATAAAGAGCTGAGGAACTTATTAAGAAGCTTCTGGGAAGCTGATCTTTGGGATCCCTTCTGGAAATAAATCCTTCTGAATACATCTGCCTGCAGGACAGCAAATTTCTGTCATTACAATAGAACCGAGAAAAATATTTTACAAGAAAAATATTTGCTTGTAACAGGAGCTCACAGTGAATAGAGAGGTGTAATTGTTCCCATGCTAATTAATGCAGTTCTAATACAGTCCCCAAGGAACTCATTCCCATTTTCTTTTCTGTTGCTAGAAGCTTGTGACTGTCAGAATCCTCTTGCTTTCGGAGAAGTCATAATGTTGGGAATACATCTGCGATCACTGGGAATGTGTTTATTGGTGGACAATGGAGTGAACTGGTGTTATTTCTTGGCTGAGTAATTTTTCCCGAGTTTCCCTGCATTGGAAGTGTTCAAGGCCAGATTGGACAGGATTTGGAGGACCCTGGTCTCATGGAAGTTGTCTCTGCCCATAGCAGGGAGTTGGAACTGGATGTTCTTTAAGAATTTTTTAGATTGGAAGGGATCTTAAAAAGCATCTTGTTCCACCCTGTGCCATGGGCAGGGACATCTTCCACTGCCCCAGGTTGCTCCAAGCCCCATCCAACCTGGCCTTGGACACTTCTAGGGATAGGAAATCCACAATTTCTCTGGGACACCTGTGCCAGGGCCTCCCCACCCTCACACGGAAGAATTTCCTCCTAACATCCAATCTAAACCCACCTTCCTTCAGCTTAAGGCCATTCCCCTTGTCCTATCACTGCATGTCCTTACCCTAAGTCCCTCTCCTGATTTTTAGGAGTTCCTTTAAGCACTGGAAAAGGCTCTAAGATCTTCCTGAAGTCTTCTCTTCTCCAGGCTGAACATTCCCAACTCTCTCAGCCTGCAACAATTAAAGGAGCTGTGCTCCTCCAGCAGCACAGAGTGACCTCGTGGTCAATTTTCCAGGGATGCAGAGCCTTTGGAGCAGTCATTCCTTGCTGGATACTCAGTCACAACCAGCACCAACTTCCCGAGCTCCCCTAAGAGATGTAAGGAGCTGCCCTGGAGCTGTGGAGTCACTTTGCATCTCCATGAAGTGGGATCATCCTGGAGCTTGCTCAGTGCCTGGCAACCGAAATAGGTGTGAAGAGATGCAGTGAAAGGGCTGCTTAACTTGACAACCAGCAGCACCCCCCGACCTTTCTGTGTCTGCCGCCGCCGCCTGAATAAAACATTTTGTCAACAGGAACAAGTCGCCTGTGTCACCTGCTCGGAGGCAAAGCCGAGGGAAAGGCTGGGAGACAGCAGAAAACTCCTGCTGGAACAGGAGCTGAGTCAGCCTTAATTTTGACAAGGTGGGGGAAAAAATCTGGGTGAGAGTGAAAGCTTCTGGCAAAATGTGAGAGTTGTGTTTGTATGGGATGGATGGATGGATGGATGGATGGATGGATGGATGGATGGATGGATGGATAAAGGCGTGGGCTGGTCCAAGGAGAGGAGCAAATGTTCCATTTTTCGGAGGAACAGATGAGTCTCATCAGTGCTGGCAGCAGGATGCTCAGCCCACCCTGTCCTCCCACATGGGATCATTCTTGGAATATCTCAGATCTGAGCTGCTCTGGCTGCTCCAAGGACCTCGGGGACTGCCCCAGACCACAGCTCAACACATCAGGGGCCAAGTGTACAATGATAAAAGTTTATATCTGTTGTCTCCATTGACACTAGACAGCGAAATCCAGCTGAAGGCCACCCTCAGTCCTCACTGTTAGGTGGAGATAGTCCTGGATTTAGAGTTGGTCTTGGGTCACTCATTTATTGCAAGGCAACAGCTGAAGACTAAGCCAGAGCAACTTTCCAACAGCCCTCTGGGGGGAAAAAAGCCCCAAAAAATGGATGGAACAATTACACGCTGCTGGAAACTGGGCCAGCTGAACATCATGCTCCCAGTAAGTCACAAACAGTTTGTGTTGGAAGGGATCTAAAAGATCATCTTGTTCTAAGATCCTGCTGTGGGCAGGGACACCTTCCACCATGCCAGGTTGCTCAGAGCTCCATCCGACCTGGCCTTGGACAATTCCAGGAATGGGGCAGCCACAGCTTCTCTGGGAAACCTGTGCCAAAGCCTCACCACCTTCACAGGGAGGAGTTTCTTCCTAATATTCAGTCCAACCCTGCCTTTTGTCAATTTAAAGCCATTTCCCCTATCATGTCCCTCCATCCCTTGTCCCAAGTCCCTCTCCAGCTTTTCTGGAGCCTCTTTATGCACTGGAAGGGGCTCTGAGGTCTCCCTGGAGCCTTCTCTTCTTCAGGCTGGACATTCCCAGCTCTCCCAGCCTGGCTCCAGCCCTCTGAGTATCCCCAGAGACGGCTCTGTGCTTCTCCAGCAGCCCCACATCCCTCTGATGTTGAAGACCTCAGGGATGGATGCTGTGCTCCATGTGGGACACCACCAGGGTGGGTGGGAGGATCTCGTCCCTCACCCAGCTGATCCCATGCCCTTTAGTGCAGCCCCTGGCATGGCTGGAGCTGGGTGAATTCCCATTCCAGCTGTCTCTGTGCTGCTTCAGGACATCTGCAGCCTCCCTGCCTCCATCTCCCACCTGGAAAACAACGACACCCACACTCCTCAGCCCCGTTCAGGTTGGAATCATTCCAAGGGAAAGGTTTTTCCTCCTCACAGCTCCTCGCCTCAGATCCAAGCTGATGCTTCCAGGTGCCTCTGTTGTAAAAATACTTGTCAGGAAGTGTCAGAAAAAAGCAGAGCTTGTGCTTAGGATTTGAAATTTGTGTGGAACCACAAGCAGTGGTTAAAGCTGAGGACTCTAAAAATCCTGCCTGGATTCTTCCAGCATTGCTTATGCTTCCCAGCTATTAAGGAGTCTCTATCTGCTCCAAGGCCCCAGATTTCCATATCACTGGAGAAGGAGATAAGCAAAATCTATCTGAAGAGATTTTATCCAAACCCTTAGAAGAAGAGAGGAAAAGAGACTCGAGGCCTTCTCATTTCCATGATGCTGAGAAAGCTGATCTGTGGCAGAGGAGTAGGGAAAGCACACTTGGAACAAAGATATTTCTGCTTCAAAAGAGGCCTTTGTCCCAGAATTTGGACTGGAACAGGACTTCGGTCTTGTTACTTAGGGCAGTATCTTCTGGGGGTTTATAGTGAACTGTCTCTTCTCAATTTTAGCAGTGTGATTGCTCCCAGCTGAGCTGGCTAGGGTGGAAGGTTGGGCTGCAGATTCTCCAGAGAAATAAATTGTGGATGCTCCATCTCTGGAAGTGTTCAAGGCTGACTTGGACAGAATTCGGAGCAGCCTGGTCTGGTGGAAGGTGTCCCTGCCTGTGGCAGAGGGGTGGAAGGAGATGATTTTACAGTCCCTTCCAACCCAAACCATCCCATGATTTTATGATTCTCCACAAAGCCAAGCTGTTTCTCAGAGCATCAGGGGCACTTTCTCTCCTTGAGATCCAAAATGCCGGAGGTGCAGCTCCTCTGTAGATCCAGCTGTGGAACCCTGGGCAGGAGAGGACCTGCAGGTGGGTCACAACTCTCCTCCTTTTGTGGATGAAATCCACAGTTCTTTCCCTGCCACATTTTCACAACTCACCTTGGAAGAGATTTTCATGGAGGGGAGGTGGGAAAGCACTAAGTTAGATTTGCTCCTGATGCTGTGAGTGTGTCCTCACCATCTGAGGTAGAAATCCCTGGAAATAAGAGATGGAGACACCATCACCTTTGCTGAAATTGTATCTTTGCACTCATATTTAGACCCCAGTGTCATTCCAAGAGTTTAAACTCCAAACAGCTCTCAGCAAATAAAGCAAGAATTTACAAGATATCTAATCCCTCTTTTTGTATGGCCAGGAAACACTCATGGCTTTTCCAATCACTCTAAATACTCCTTTCTTTCATTATTTTTTCACAAAAAGCCTGTGCTGAGAAACCAATGTATTACAGGGATCTGATGGATTGCTGAGTGTTTATGGAATGTCACCTAAAATAACTCACAGCAAAGAGGTGTTTGCCTGTTCCTGAGATGCAGCAGGAATTGCTTCCACACTGTTGTGCTGCTAGGAGATACAAATGGCATCATTTGAACCAAATAAATGCTTTAAATCACTTAAAACATTTTCTTTTACTGCTTTGCATTATTTTTAAAAGCAAAAATGTCTGAAACATGCAGAATGGATTGGTTATTCATTATTCCTGAGGAATAATCTTTGAGGCCGGGCTGGATGGGCTTGGAGTAACCTGTTCTGATGGAGAACAGTCTCTGTCCATAGCAGGGGGTTGGAATGAGATGATCTTGAAGATCTCTTCCAAGAGAAATCATCCCATGAATCTGTGCAGAGGTTTCCCTGAGCATTTCCATAAATGTAAACACACACACAAAGAGAGAAAAAATTAATAATAATAATAGACTCATTTGGAAAGAGCTTTTGGGACAATTTGCTCAGATCTTGCCTTCTAGAAACACCAACTGATTTTCAAGGGGAAGCCTGGTTTCATGGAAGGGAAGATGAAGTTGATAAAGGGGTCATCAAAGATGGGCTCTTGGTGTTCCCAAGGTTATGGAAAAAGCTTTGTTGGATCAGGCACCAGATCTGGTTAGATCAGGAAGGACTTTCCCTTTATAATTTCAGTCATCCATGTCAAACTGACTTTTATTTTTACTTTCCATCCTGCCCAAACTAAAAATAATGCAAAAGACAAATTATGAAATAGTCCTTAAGTGCAATTGCAAATTTAATCTCCGACCTCTTGCTTCATTTAGTAATAGTGATATTTAACTTATATAAAATCTCTGACTAAACTGGGGTTGTTAAAATATAGAGAAGAAAAATTCTTTCTGCATTCCTCCTCCTTTCCCAGCACTGAGTTAGAGTCACAAGATCGTTTTAAAGTCATTTTTAGGTTCATAGCCTGGAGTGTTCCTGGCTCCTTGCAGAGTTTGCTGCATCTGTGAGAGGATAATTTTGCACCCCCAGAGCTGAGCCCTGCTCCTTCTCACAGTGCCAGCAGCAGATGGGATCTGCTGGTGAAGGACTCCAAACCTGTGTGATCCACGTGGATGGGAAGCTGGGATCACCGTGTTCTGCAGGACAGGCTTGGGCTGCTCTGGTGGCTTCTGTTGGGACAGGATTGAATCCTTCCGGGAGCGGACCAGGAGGTGGTAAAACCACAGAGTGATGAGGTTCCATGTCTCAAAGTGCCACAGTGCAGGTGCAAGACAAGAAGGAAGAAATGAGAACAAAAACAACAACAACAACAAAAAAAAACCAACCCAAAAAAACCCAACAAAAAACGCCCCAAAAAATCCCCAAAAAAACCCAAACAAAGGAAAAAAAAATGTGGAAAACCAGAGGGACACCACAAAGAACCCCAGGTAAGGCTCCCTTGAACATCAGCAGTCACTGTGTGAGGTCACACTTGTTTCATCTTTAGGGATTTGGAGTTGGCAGATACGGTGACAGTCATAAAATTTTAAAAAAGGAAGAAATTGAGGGGCTGGAGCATGTCCAGAAAAGGGAAGGAAGCTGGGGAAGGGTCTGGAGCACCAGGAGTGGCTGAGGGAGTTGGGTGGGCTCAGCCTGGAGAAAAGGAGGTTCCTGGGGGGACTTTATTGCTCTCTACGAGTCCCTGAAATGAGGTTGTGTGGTCTCTTCTCCCAAGTAACAAGCAACAGGACAAGAGGAAATGGCCTCAAGCTGTGCCAGGGGATGTTTAGTTGGATATCAGGAAAAATTTCTTCAACAAAAGGCTTGTCCCAGTGATTTGAGGGTGCCAGGATATCTGCTTGAGCATCTGGAAATAAAAAGAAATGGAAAAAAACCTTAAACCTGGTTTATACATTCTCAGATAGAAATATTTGGATTTAGATCTCTGTAGATTCGGGATAAAATGTTCCCATTTTAAGTGGAAATGAAACTGTTTCATAGTGAATTACCTGGGAAAAAAATATTTTTCAAGTCCCATTGCTTCTAATTTCCCTCGTGCCCTTCCCAGTTATTGCTCCCCATGGCAGTATCTCCCTGAATCACTGCAATCTTCCAGGAGATCTGTGGACCCGCATGGGAGCTTAAAAAAAGGCAGGGAGAGCCTCACTGAGCACATCGGGGGTTTGTTACAAAGATATTCCCTCTCCTGGTGCTTCTGCTCACTCCATGTCATTCCAAAACTTGGGTTGAGAATGGAATTCATTGTGAGCTTTTTTGCTCAGTCTTTTTCTGTTCAGACTTGTCCATCAACATCCAAGTTGATGATGGGTTTAATTTTGTAAGAATTGTGTGGCTGAGTGTTCAAGACATCTGAGAGAGGGAAGAGCCCATTCCAACTCCCAGTGCTGGGATTTCACAAATTTGGTGTGAAAGCCTTCATCTCTCACCCCCTCCCCCTGTTTCTCTGGATCCATCCCGAGGGAATCCCTCTTAGCAGACCTAATGATTAGGGCAAGGCCAGAAAGCAAAAGGATTTGTCAATTCTTTGACATCAAAGCACTGAGATATCAAAGGAACTAAAGCACCTACAGACATAGAAACAAGTTTTGAAGAAACCTCCTGGGTCTACATATTTATCTTAGCTTCTTTGTTTCATTTGATAAAAAAGGTGATCCCCCATAACCCAAAGCTGTTCTCCAGAATTTTAATTCATATTACCAGGCTCTACAAAGAGTCGAGAGTCATTGTCTGGATGGGGGGACAATCCCAAACCCTCTGGAAAACCAGAGATGGGAAAGTCTGGCTGTTGGTTTGATCTGTGTCATCTCCAAGTCAGGAGTGACCATAGGGATTTAGATAAGAACATCTGGACAGGGTCAGGATAAAGTCCCTGTAAACTGACATCAGATATTCACAGGAAATAAGAGGATGTGCATAAGAAAAGCTATAACAGGGTGAGTATAATCCTAAAATGGTTTGGGATGGAAGGGACCTTCAATATCATCCAGTTCCAACCTCCTGCCCTGCAGGGACACCTTCTCCTGGACCAGGTGGCTCCAAGCCCATCCAGCCTGGCCTTGAACACTTCCAGGGATGGGGATGTAGTGATAGATTCCCCTAAAGTGCTTGTCCTATGTCTGGGCATTGTGGTGCAGGGACTTTGGACACAGACGTGGGAATTTTGTGTTGTATATTCCTGTATTAATAGCTCCTCTCTTCCTCCCCCAGGAATTTATCCTGTTTTTAACCACTTTAAGTGGACACAATATCCTGTGGGAAGAATTTCACATCTCCCCTGTGCTGTGCCAGGAAATGGACACTTTGTGCCAGAGGAATTACCTTTGTGTCATAAGTCTGGTTGTAGTTTTTAGGTCATAGGGATCATCCATAATACAATAAAAGTAGCACTTGGATATCCCTTATTTATTCCAGAACCTGGATGCTTAACCATGGACCAAAGCCCTGTTGTGCTGAGCACTGTGGAAACACAAAAAGTTTCTCCTGCAGCAGAACAGAACAGCAGAATGTCTGCAGGGCTTCTCCTTGGCACTGGTCCAAAGGCTGGACAAAGGAGCTATCCTTGCAGAAAGTCATGGAATCATCTGCTCCAGGTCATGCTGACAGAGAGAGAAACCTGGAATAAACCAAATCCTCTCCACCAGCCTTTGCCATACCTGCTGAGAGACCACAGATATTCCTTATAAATAAGGAAACATCAAGGCTGGGAGATCCCAGCTCTCACCTTGCACTCTCAGATTCTTCAGCATTTCCCACAGTCTGGGGTGGGTTATTAATATCGACATCCCAATTAATAAATAAGACCCAGAATTAAATAATAAATGGGGAAAAATAATGAATTTGTTAATTGTTTCCCTTCCTTCAATCAGACATGTGGGATCAGACACTTGGGACACATGTACCTGGGTTATTATTGTGTGTTAAAGTCAACCACAACTGGAGCAGTTCTACGGGGGAATCAAGGAACAAAGTTATTGAATGTGAACCTGGAGATTCACCCCAGAGACAGAGAATAGTCCCTGCACTGATTTATTTCATCTCACAGACAGAGACTTGGTAAGAAATCATGGAATCGTGGAATGGTTTGAGCGGAAAGAGAACTTAGAGATCAACTTGTTCCATCCGCTGCCATGAGCAGGGACAGTTTCCACTATCCCAGGGTGATCCAAGCCCTGTCCAACCTGGCCTTGGACATTTCCAGGGATCCAGAGGCAGCTGCAGCTTCTCTGGGAAACCTCTGCCAGGGCCTCATCTCCTTCCCAGGGAAGAATTCCTTCCCAATATCCCATCTGTCTCTGCCCTCTGGCAGTGGGAAGCCATTCCCTGTGTCCTGACATTCCATCCCTTATCCAAAGTCCCTCTCCAGCTCTCCTGGAGCCCCTTCAGGCACTGGAAGGGGCTCTGAGGTCCCCCTGGATCCTTCCCTTCTCCAGGCTGAACATTCCCAGCTCTCCCAGCCTGGCTCCAGAACAGAGGGGCTCCATCCCTCTGAGCATCTCCATGGCCTCCTCTGGACTCACTCCAGCAGCTCCACATCCCTCTGATGTTGGACCCCAGATCTGGATTTTGTGCTTCAGGTGGGGTCTCATGGGAGTGGAATAGAAGGGAAGAATCTTCAAATAGATGGGAAAGAATTTTGTGGATCAGGAATATCCCTTGCATCTAAACTTTGCACCTCTAAGATGAAGACAATGATCCTCCTAGGTAGATAAATTCTTTGATAATTCTCACATCCTTCTCTTCTACAGAGCAGAAGGTGCCTGAAATGGGATTTTTTCTTTTTCCTCTAGTTTCTAAATGAAAAAAAAAAGTATTGTGTTATATTGGCACTATGTGGGGTATAAAGCCATGGACACAGATCTTGGCTTCTCCAATAGATTTATGGCAGAATTCCAGACTAAAGCTGACTCACGTGTGTCTGGATCTGAGGACAAGTGGTAAATTCCGACTTTGGCTGCATCTGTCACAGCAGGAAACCTATCCCTGCTATCCAGGCAGAAAAACTTTCAAACAACACCTGTCGAGTTGGAGCAGGGAAAGTCTCCATTTGTTTTTGGATGATTTGCCAGAGGAATAAAATGCAGACATGACTTGTTTGACTATGGTGCAGAGTTAGCAAGAAATGAATGGAAAATGGGATGGAATTGTACGATAAAATGACACACTGTGGACTCCATTTTCCCTACAGGGTTTATTCCAAAAGAGAAAGTGCACAGCAGAATCTTCCTGACATTTTTAATGGGCAGTGGTCATTAGAGCCTTTCTCCTTGGCTAGACAATTAACCTCTCACATTATGGAAGGTGAAAATAGTAATTCTCTGTTTCAAGCATAAAATTTGCCTTGCATGAAGGGGGAAAAATAAACCCTATAAAGCACAGAACAAAATAATCAGGATGAATAAAGATCTGTGAGGAATTGCTCTGCCAAATGATGATGGGACTCAACCAAAGATTTCTAAACTGGTTAAAAAGAAAATCAATTTAATTCCTTTCCCAACTCTCAGCACTGTCTGCTGCATATTTGAGTCCTGAATAATCATGAACAAAGATCCTTAATTTAGCTGTTTCCCAATTTTTGGTAGATTCCAAGTAGCAAACTGCAAAGTCAGGTTTAGTTGCTTTGCATCTGTGACCTGAAAGCAGCAGTGGTTAATGAGTGTCACTTAATGACAGAGGAGCTGATGGTGGAAATCTAAAATCCCTTCCAGAAAAGGAGCTCACATTCACAGTGGCTCCCTAAAATACCAAAATTTGGGCTTTCCTGTAGAGAAGGCAGGCAAATTTGCCAGGCAAGGTGGGTCTGGAAGTGCTGTGAGGCCAATTTCTGTGGAAGGCTAAAATGTGCTGATGGTTCATCTCCTCCAGAGATTCCCTTCCTAATCCTTCCCCTTATCAGGAACAAGTTTCTTATCAGCTCTCTACAGGGACATTAGTAAAGAGAGAAGAGGGAGTTCAGCTCTCCAAACAATCCATGCTGGAAATTCATCCAGTTCCCAACAGCTCTGCATTTCATGCATCCCTTAGAGGCCAACCTGCACCTTCCTCCAAGACACAATTAAGGTCTCCTTTGTCCCTTGCTTTCTTTCTCCCACAGAGAAAGGAGAACAAGGCTGGAGCATGATAACATTTTCATATTTCTACACCACTTCTTCTCTTCTCACCTCTGTAAAATTCCTAGAAATCATTGGGTTGTAAGATCATCTTGTTCCATGGGCAGGGACATCTTCCAATGTCCCAGGTTGCTCCAAACCCTGTCCAACCTGGCCTTGGACACTTCCAGGGATCCAGGGGCAGTCACAGCTTCTCTGGGAAACCTGTGCCAGAGTCTCACCACCCTCACAGGGAAGAATTCCTTCCAATTATCCCATCTAAACCCATCCTCTGCGAGTTTAAAGCCGTTCTTTTTTGTCCTGTCCCTCCATCCCTTGTCCCAAGTCCCTCTCTAACTCTCCTGGAGTCCCTTCAGGCACTGGAAGGGGCTCTGAGCTCTCCCTGGATCCTTCTCTTCTCCAGGCTGGACATTCCCAGCTCTTCCAGCCTGGCTCCAGAGCAGAGGAGGTCCAGCCCGCTGAGCATCTCTGTGGACTCCTCTGGACTTGCTCCAAGAAATATGTGTGATATCTCCAACAGAGATACATGAAATCCTGAGACAGTCTTGCCTGAATTTGAGCACAAAGGTAGAGATCCCAGGGTTATTTTGATGACTCTGTGGTGTGGCAATAGGTTGGGCCATTCCCTGTGAGGCAAAATCCTCTTCCTTGCATGAAAGAAATTATCAGTCACACAATTCCTGGCGTGAACAGCTCCGTGCCAGGATGGTGTGACTAAGAACTCTCCCTTTCACAGCACATATATTTAGATCCCTGTGTGCATCTCTATCTAAATCATATAGATCAGTATCTATAGCTACATCTATCTATATCTGTATGACAGAATCATAGAATGGCCTGGGCTGGAAGGAATCTTAAAATCATCCAGTTCCAACACCTTCCACTATCCCAGGTTGCTCCAGGCCCCATCCAGCCTGGCCTGGAACACTTCCAGGGATGGGGCATCCACAGCTTCTCTAGGAAACTTGTGTAAGGGCCTCACCATCCTCACAGGGAAGAGTTTTTTCCCAAAACCTGATCAAAACCTATTTTCTGTCAGTTTGAACTCATTCCCCCTCATCCTGGCACTCCATGCTCTTGTAAATAATGCCTCTCCATCTTCCTTATCTCTTTCAGGTCCTGGAAGGCCACAGTTAGGTCACCACAAAGCTTCTCTTTTCTGGGCTGAGCAATCCCAATTCTCTCAGCCTTTCCTCACAGCAGAGCTGCTCCATCCCTCTGATCATCCTGGTGCCTCCTCTGGACTTGCTCCCGCAGCTCCAGGTCCTTCCTGTGCTGGGATCCAGGGCTGGAACCAGCTCTGCAGGTGGGGTCTCACCTGAGAGGGGCAGAGGAACAGAATTCCCCCCTTTTCTGCTGCTCAACCTGTTGGATGAACCCAGGACACATTTGGATTTCTGGGACTGGAGCATACATGGCTGGGTCACGTCCAGCCTCTCACCCACCACTCCCCAAATCCTTCTCCCCAGAGCTGCTCCATCTGCTCATCCAGCCTGGATTGATGCTGGGATTGACCCTGGAGCAGCACTAACACTTGGTCTTATTAATAAAAGCTTAATACAATCACAATATTAATACAATTACAATATTAGTATTGATACAATAGACAAAATACTAATTTTTTGATGCAAGCCTATTTCCCACCCTCCTCTTTTTTTTTTTTGTACTAGGAATGGAGATAAATTCATCTTAAATGCTTTTGTGCTTCCAGACCCTCTTTTCGCAGCAGCTCAAGAGCAGAAAATTAGGAGTTTTCTCCCAGTTCCCCCTGTATCTCCTGTAAACCATGACCTGGAAGGCATCCCCTGACACAGAGAACAGAAAGCAGCATTTTCTTCTCTGTGCAAACTGCTATCCCGGAGTTTTTGGAGGGTGAAAATCCTGTCTACAGCCAACAGGTTTCTCAGCAGGAAGTGTGGCTTTCTCTTATAAGCTTCACTCCATAAATTATCTTTTGACAGAAATAATTTGAAAACAAAAACAACAGCAAAAAAAACCTAAACAAACAAAACAAAACAACCAAAAACAAAAACAAAAAAACTCCAAACAAACAAAAAAGAAAAACCACCAAGGAGCCAATAGAGTGACTTTAAAAACAGTGAATTGTGTAAATAACTAGAGAAGCAAATGCCCTTGAACAGGCTCTCAGCTGGCTGTACCTTGCTGAGGCTTTAGCAGGAGTCAGTGTGGGTTTAATTAACACCTTCCTTGGCCCAAAATCACCGCGCTGCTCTCTAAGACAGTGACAGTGACACCCGGGTGAGAGCCTCCAGGTTCTGTTATGACTTCAGAGCCTCGGTTAATCCAGGTTTTATTCCATTGCTGGGACAGCAGGCTGCTGACTTGCAGCAGAGTGCCTGGTGACAGCCCTGATCCCAGCAGGGATCCAGATGTGAGCGGAGCCTTTGGAGCCCCAGGACAGGACTGTGCTCACAAACAGCATCCAGTGGCTTGGCTGGATCTGTGCCTCTGCTCCTCCTCAAGTGCCAGCAGCACGGGAGGGAATTTCTCCTCTGGATGCCCTCACAAAATTCTAGCGACAGAAGAAGAGCACAAAGTTTGCAGCGTTGGAGTTGGAGCCTTTTGGAAAGCGAGGGAGGGCAGCAAGGTCCAGATGAACTCTGAGAGCTTTTCCTTCAAGCAAATCCTCTTCTTATCTCCCATTTTGCTGCAAGGTCTGGAAAGGGATTAGACTTTTGATGTTGGCTCTGCTGTCACCTGGGAGCTGGCTCACCCCTTATCCATTTTGGTCCAGGATTTGACTTTGCTGTGAGGTTCATCCCCTGACTCCCTGCCCTGCTTTGTGGGGTCATGGGAAGGACATTGGACACGGGATGATCCTTCCTGCCCATGCACAGGATTTTAAACAGATTTAACATCTGCAGTCCCAGAGATCCAGACTGGATCATTCACCTCTAGGCAGGAACAAACACAAAAAACAGGATTGGAAATAAATTATCCCTAAAATCCGTCTCAACACAATCCAGTCTCTGCTACTGCAATTCTTAATTGCTTTCAGACCTTTCAGGAATCTGCTTTCCATCACAATTTCCATAGGAGACAAGTTCAGACTGTGTCTTCCAACAAGTCTAAAACATTTTAAGGCAGAAACCTTGCCTTTTTTTAAGGGCAATGTGTGTTTTGCCATTTATTTTCAGTAGATGCAGGATTTTACTCCCTGATTTCAGCTTCCAGCAGACTGAGTCATCTCCTCAAGATCATCTTAGAGATTATAATTTCTGAAGGGTGAAGAACTGAGATGAACAGGGAGTCTTGGAAGCCAGATGTTGCATTAAAATTGTGGAATTAACCCAGATGTCATCACCTTAACTCTGACCCTTTCCCATTTCTCACAGTCCTGTAGATTTTATGTTTAAGAACCAAGCTCTAGGATGTCATTTTTGGTACAGATGACTGCCAGTCCAAGTGTGCTGTGCTATTTTTACAGCATTTTTAGCATAATAACATATTCTGTTCAAAACTGGTGATGTATGAACATAAATATATATTATTTGCCTATTAACGTTAGACAGGAAAAGTCATTCTTTGTGCAACATCTGTAATGTGATCATTTCAGTTTTATCTTCTCCTTTTAGGTGTCTGAGCAATAAACCTTGAAAGACATTATTTATAGAATTTGGTGCAATTCCATCACTGTTATTACAGAATCAGGATTTTTGTGCTCAAAGAAGTTCTAAAAGTCGGGGGTTTTTTTTTGGTTTGGTTTTTTGTGGGTTTTTTTTTGTTTGTTTTGTTTTGTTTTGTTTTGTTTT